>CACRXK020010441.1:0-17663 GCA_902702795.2 Paramuricea clavata | reverse complement strand
GCACCATGTAAATCTTTACCATTTGGAAGACTGTGGTGTTTGTATGTTGACGGGTCTTTCTTGTAACCACACCAAGAGTCATTGCAAAGTTGATGCTCACTAAAAGCATGAGGCACAATGCATTTTAGTGCCAATTTCAAATTAGCTGCATTGGAGTTTTGTGCAATGCAGTATGAAAAACACTTTGTCAAATAGTTAATTACTTTTTGACTTAAAACAGAGGAGTCTTGGAATTTGCTGCTAGATGAAAGATTGTACAGCCTAGTTGCAAGTGATCTTTTTGCATGTATTATGTCTGACCATTTTTCCACCCCATAGGGAACATTTTCAGTGAGATGCGACAGTGTTGTTGTGTCATCATCACCAACATAGGTTGAGAACTTCACATGGTCTTTTGGTGCATCATTCCAAAGCTCACAGGCAACACTTGATTCCATTGACTTAGATGACCCAGTGTGTTGTGGTGTTACTGATTTTCTCTCCTTCTTTGCATGATCACAAATTCTACATTGTTTACACCTTGTTGAATATGCTAGGACATTCCCTGTTGTCAGTCCCATGGCTGCGCCTTGTCCTGTCAGAGAATTGTGCCCCTTTCCCCGTTTTTGCCAACCCATGTCATATGACACTGGGAACCCAATCAGCCCATTGCTATCTGCCTGTATGTTATTTGAAATTGCATTTTCTTTTTCTTTTTGTAGATTTTCTTTACAGCTGGTTGAAGCAAGTGATTCAATAGCATGCCCAACTTCCCGTTCTCTCTTTTTGAATGTGACATTGTTCAAAGGTGGAATATTTATGGATGTGAGGAAATTGTTAACATGTGTTTGACCTATTCCAACATGCAGTGCACCAAGTGCTACCCGAGAATTTATATCATATGTTAATGGACCATGCTTTCCTGTGCGGTGTTTATCTGAAGTGCTGATTATGTTTGGCCTTCCACAGTAATGACATTCTACATATAGGCAACTTGCTAGACCAATTCTTTTTTCCTGCATAACATTGTCAAGTGATAAAGGACCTACACATGCGGTAATGAAAAACATTGGTTGAGTCAAATTGTTATGTTATTCATGTGGAAATGTTATGTTATGAAACTCATATAATTCAAACACACCTCTTAAACAGTGCTTGCATGATGAAAGTGTGTTATGAAGGATGTCCAAATCCACAATTCTGCAGCCACTCAGGATTTCTATGCTTTTTGCATGTTTCTATAAATGATAACTTGGTCATTATTTTTTATTATACTAGTAGCTGTAAGTATAATTTAGTCATCTTAGCAGACATGTGGATGATGCCTGATGGCATGCATGAACATTAAAATATTATGATATTTGTTGTGTTGGTGTAGTGTACTCAGGTGAATACGATGCTTTGATGTTACTCTGAGTGTGTATCCACACCGGGCAGGCTTGAAAAATATGCCTGGCAAAATTCCCTTGCCAGGCCTTCAAAATGGCCTTGAAAAATTCCCACCGTGGCCAGGCATATTTTTCAAGCCTGCCCGGTGTGGATACACACTCAGAGTAGCATCAAAGCATATTAAAATATTAATTTAGTAATTTACTGTATAAATTTTCACCTCCATACTACGTGTCATCCTTTTCTTTTTACATATATCCTGTTCCTCTGTGCTGTCGTCCAAATTCTCAAAGCATAGTTTTCGTTTTGCTAGACCAGCGTTCATTTTTTGTAATTTTTCGGTTCGTGTTTGTGTACTTTCCTTCGTCGAAAATTTACCTTTTTTTCTGAAGGAAGCTGTACAGTTTTTAGCCTCAGGTGTTTCATCATTTTTCCCTGCCTCTACAGTGTGGTTGGTAAGCGCTAGTGAAAACACTCCAGCTGTAAGTAGACCGAAAAGCGACAGATTTTGCCGTGGTTTCTTGCACCGATCTCTTTCGTGAGTTAATTCGACTGATAAGCAATTCCGACCAAGCTTTTCCACGGGAAAATTACCTTTGTACACAAATTCTTGCAGATAAGTATTGTGTTTATTAAAAATGTATTGTTTTTTAAAAACTGCTTGAAGTTTTGTAGTTGCTCGGCTAAGCAAACGAAAAAGTGAAGCCATATTTATTTACATATTTCAGGCACGCGCGCTTTTTACGAGAGGTTTAAATCTCGCGCGATTTTTCATTCTCGTATTTAGTCCTTTTTGCTTGAGAAGGGTATGGAGCCACCTTAATAGTTCACTAGTATAAATGGTGAATCAGTTAATCAAAGCTCCGTTTTAATACTTTATTGATAATAATTACTGGCCCTCATCAAACCTATTGTTTTCTCTCTGCATTATATCAGCGAATGTTGAGAAGTTTTCATTTAACGTTCTAGTAGTTAACATGCACAACTCGACGTTAGCGAACGAATATTCTGATCAGTTATGTTAATAATGTACATTGGGTCGCCACCAACCTATATGAACATGGCTTTGTGATTGGTTGATCATAACAATAAAAGACAATGAACTATAGAAATTATCTTACTTATCCTTCTAAAGAATGAGGCATAAACACTGATCACAAAACACAACATTTTAGATTGGTATTGTATTTACTCGACTATTTATGCAAATACACGTGTTTTTTAAATCATTTCAACCGTAGCCATGGTAGACGATTTACATGTGATTGCAACCGCTCTGCAGTGTTTAGCAATTTTGTGTAACATTTTATTCTCCGTGCATATACTTGTGCTGTAGAGGCATTGAAAAGATATAGCAGGTTAAATAACGAAATAAACCATGCACTGTTAACAGCGAGTCATTACTTGAAAACTTTGAAAGTTTCTGCAAATTATTATTCCTGATAACAGCATGCCCGCGGCCCCCAAACAAACATCGGCACGGGCACGTATGGAAGGAGTATTGTTTCCCAATCTTGTGTGTTCGGTTCGGCGTTCATGCAATGGTCGCGACTTTTTCAATGAAAGAGAGCAATTTCTGTTTTGGAATTTAACGGGGGAAAGTGTCGAATCCTTTCTACAGATTGTACGTGATGTACCCCCAACAGTTTACTCGCAAACGAGGAGAGGAAATAGAAGACAGATTCACTATCCTTATACTTTCCGATCCCTAGCTTTACTGAGTGAATTAACCATGCATTTTAAACGCCAGTCTGTACTATTATTCCTGGTACAAATATGCGCCCAATCTAATAACCCAAAGTTAAAGAGAGCTAACTTTCCTCTCTGTAAATATAGTTGCATTGTGAAAGGACACTTCAAGTTGCTCAGGCTTACCTAATTATGCGCCACGTACTTTTGATTTGTGTAAACAAATTATTATGAGGCCAGTCTTCGGTTGACGAATTGACATTAATTAGTTATGTAACTTATGTGTGGATGTCCCAACAAAAAATGATACTACAGTATAGAAATTATCCTATTGTTGTTAATAACTGGTAATTAAAAATTCAATTCAATTGTGTTTACACACTCTTGTTTTTTCATGGCAGACATTCAAATTATAGTCTTGACGATTAGAATATATTAGTTTACTCACTAGACGAAAATTCATAATATACTGTCTCGACCAACCAGCAAGCCTGGTTTTAAGAGTTTCGACACATACGTACGTTTGTTTTGGAACGTCATGTGATGATCGTATACGTTTAGCTGACGAAAATTTATAATTTTTGGTCTCGACCAATAAGCAAGCGAGTTTAAGCGCGTTGGTCGTTCAGTTAATGAGGCTATTCGTACGCTTTCGTTCAGTTGTGCATGTTAACTAATGAAAAACGGGAGCGGCCTTTTTGGTTGTATAGGGAAATTCCGGCTCAGGGGTAAATGTTTATATGCGTCATATTCTATGTACGCGTTAAAATAGCACACGACATTATTAAAAATAATGCAGCGTGCATCAGTGCACACAGACATTATTAGCAATAATGCATCTTCGTCACCCTGACATGTACACGCGATAACGTGAACATCCCAAGATGAGAAGGTGACAGTGCTAAAGGCCCCCCATACGGTGTCGTCGGGTGCCTGAAGCACTGTTGGAACGGTTGCTATGAGTCTTTTCAGTTCAATTTTATAGAGAAATAGTTTCGTTTGCGCTTGTGGGATTTTATCCTAGATATACGCATGTGCAGAATACACCATAAGTTTTATTCCCGTGTTTATCCAATACGCTATTTGAGTAAACCTTATCATTAATGATAATATGTAAACTAGAACACTATAATTGACCTCCGCTTGTGGAGATTTTAATTTAAGGCAATTAATTAAGCTGAAATTTGTTCTATCACAATGCACTACAGTGCCTATGGTTATGTCTATATGCATGTCCTCACAAATGTCTAGTGTAACGTTGGATAGGTTCATTGTCATACGGTCCCGACAAGCAGCAACGCACAGTAGTCTTCCAGCCGAAAATAATTACTTTTGATTCGGGTCAGTAATTATAATAGATAACAAGTGAAAGTTGGCCGCGGTATTCCCATGCTATGCATACGAAGTATTGTGCATTATATCAACATATACTCGAGAATAGTTGTCCAGCTAAACATGTATGTCAAAATTATCACATCTTCTGGTTTTAAATCAACAATTCTGACGATTTTGTGCAAGGACAGCTTCGGGTTCCGTTTCGCTTTGGCCGATGCTTGCCGGAAGTACACTTATTTACCGGAAGTTGTCGTCTCCTCCGCAGGCCCTTCGATCTTCGACTACGCGCGCGGCTCGACACAAATGGAAAAAAAAAACAAGAAAAAAAAAATAGGAGCCGAATTTAAGACCTCGGTGTCGTACCGACCCGAGGTAATAAAAGGTCTACAACCTAAACCCTGTTTAAATTATAGCAAAGTGAAACTGATTGACAATAATTGATTCGCTTTTAATGCTTGAAATGAACGCTTTCAGACGTGCAAATACAATGTTGATTTTACTGCTAAGTGCTACATGAAATAAGAAAAGACAAAAGAAAATAAGGCGAAGAGCACAAACGCATAAATTCGCTTTTGAAGCGTTATAAATTGTTTGTAATAAACAAATTCAGTATATATAGTGTAAGACCAGCCAGAAATCAACAGACCAGGCATACAATGAAAAACAAAATACACCAAAAGAACTGCATCGTTACCGGCTTATATTAACTGACTAATGAGATTCCCCGTATTTATAGCATCATGCATGCAAAGCATTCTGGTCGGCTAACAGCAATGCATTCTGGTCGGTTAACAGCAGTGCATTCTGGTCGGAGAAACGGAAGTAAAATCATACTTTCAGAGCCCAATACGAATTAGAACTGCTGACTTGCTCGCTCGCTTCAGGCTCGCTCGCTGCGTCAGCAATTAACTATGTCAAAACTATATATTTTTAATAATAATAATTTCCTTAAATAGCCCTATTTTTATTATATTTGAAACCTATTTAATTTCTATTCGAGTACATCAATTAAGTATTTGTTTAGAAATATATCATGAATAGGAAAACCCTAATTTAAATAGGAAAAACCTCGAGAAAAAATGATAGTAAAAATAGGAGATAAATACTTTGACAAATAGGAATTAAATAGCCCAATAAAATAGGGATTAAATAGCAATTAAATAGTGTTTGATTCTACAAGGGAGACCATTTTCAAATTTATTAAAATGTTAAAAGTTTCTCGTAACGAGTTGGTGCAAAGCAAGATATGACTGTATATTAAACACTATAGATATAAATACAATAATAACAGTTCATAACTATAACTATAGTTCAAAACTATAAAGTTTTATAACAACTTAAAAGCTAAAAAGCTATCAAATCAGTTTGAGATGTTTCATGTGATCACAGTACGTTTTACTTCCTCTGACTATTATTATGTCTAAGCATTAATGTAACTTGCAGTTAACTTATGGGGGTTGTTATAGATGTTTGCAAATATTAATATGTCAAGCTGTGGAGTGCCATAGGATCTCCCAAACTACAGAACGGTAATGGTAAGCTAAAAAGTTTGTCAAATGGCCAAGGGTAAGGAAAATATTTTGGGGCCTTGTCGTGCTATTCTTTCATATGACCAAGAAAAAGAGCTTGAAGAGAATATGGATCAAGGCTATCAAGCATTTCTTTATCTTTCTATAATTAAAATTAGCAACATGGTCTATATTGCCAGAAATTTCCAAAAATTATGCATTTTCAGGAGAAAGTTGCTTGAAGTTGCTGATATCATAAAAAGTTGCTCCAAATGCAAAAAGTTGCCAAAAACTTGCCGAGCATAATCTGTAGAAGGCCTATCCATTATGCCACTGCTCGCATATTAGGTAGAAAGTAATTAGATTCACTGATAACATCACTTGTTTGATCATGATAGACTGTAGTAGCTACAGTACCTCGAACGGTATCGAGTTATGCAGTCAATTAAAAATATCACATTAGAAAATTCTTTAAAATTTCTTTGTCGAATTGCATTAACGGCACCCATAGCCTACTTAAATGAAGTCCTCTAAAGTTCAAATGAGTGCTAGTGATGTCAGTATTGTCTAAAAAGTGAGTTATATTGGTTAAAAAATGAGTAAATGAGCAGGGCCTTTCAGAGAAGGGGGCATAGGGCGTAATTTGCCCGGGGCAAAGGGAGCCTCAAAATTT
The DNA here is from genome assembly GCA_902702795.2 of Paramuricea clavata. Taxonomy (NCBI): domain Eukaryota; kingdom Metazoa; phylum Cnidaria; class Anthozoa; order Malacalcyonacea; family Plexauridae; genus Paramuricea; species Paramuricea clavata. The sequence goes on along the minus strand of CACRXK020010441.1, from coordinate 11,090 downwards.
GCAAAATTACAAAAAATAATTTGGAACGTTTTTTTATATAAATATATAATGGTATGAGAAAAAATTTCTAGACCTAAATTTTACAGATGTTGGTAAAAAAGGGTTTTACCCAGGTTTTAACAGGAATTAACCCTAATTTAACTGCTGTTTGTCCGAAAAAAAATTGTTAACCACCCCCACCCCCGCTTACCAATATTTTTGGGGAAAATAGGGCCCCCAAAATTAAAATTTACCCCGGGCTGCCGAATTTCTCTGATAGGCCATGTAAATGAGTGCTAGCGATGTTATTAAAGTCTTTAACAGCCTTCGGTTAACCGTGCAACGCATTCGCGGAGACTGGTTTCGGATTTGTTGCATCTGGGAATTTAAGTTCCCAGACACACTTTTCGCATTTATATTCAACACTTTTCGCATTTATATATTCAAACATAACATTCCTGAATTTCCATGAAAGTGGAAACACTGCCACCTACCAAAATTCGTAGAATGCGATTTTAAAAGGTAATGTCAAAAGAAAATATCAAATTGCACAAAAATGGCAAATAGAATTGCAAAATAGCAAATAGAATGGCATAGTTGTATCCATAAACTACTGACAAAATAGGAAAATGTATTGAAGACATAATTGCACGGCACAATCGCATAATGGCATTCATGGGCGTACCGGAAGGAAAAAATTAGGGGGGCGGAAAGAAAATTGCCCGACTTTTCGAATTCTGCCCGACTAGTATCAAAAAAATTTTTCCGGAAAATTTATTTTGGCGACCTCCCCCTCCCCTCCGTCGCCAAAAAAATTTCGGTCAGTGTACCATTTTAGGGGTCAAAAAAATTTTCCGGACAACCAATTTTTTTCGGAACATAACACAAATTTTCAAAAAATCGCAAAATTGGTAAAAAAATTGACTTAATTTTAGACAACATTGACTGAATTTGTCCCATTTTTTTTATTGCAAGCCAAAATTGCCCGACTGTTGATCGCATATTGCCCGACTGCCCAAAAAACTGGGGGGGCTGCCGCCCCCCCCCCGCCCCCCCGCCCGGTACGCCTATGATGGCATTGTCTAATTTTGGCGGTGATCACCACTTATACATACTAAGACCGTCTATTTAGTTTATATTTTGAAATTCGATCAATTCCATCATGTTTGTCAATACAATGATAATGTGTTTCAGTGTTGACAACATAGCCATAGGAAAATAACGACACGCTGAGGAGAAGGCAACCAAGTTCAAATTTGGCAAATGTGTTACTGCATGAGTACTGTTAATAATAACAATGAAACTAAACGTATTTCTTCTATAAACACGATAGTAGATTTATAGCTTAGCCTTGTGGTGGTATAGTACTAAATACCATAAACACGATCTATCAGTATACAATAAGAATTACCTAACCAATTCAATTTGATTTTCAATCAATGTCAATGAATAATTTTGTGAATACTGCATCGGTAGAGACAAGTAGATTTTTAGCGCTATTTATAATGAAATTAAACGATTTGATTATAAAAAACATGTAGTTTATGATCGGGAACTTTGGGAACGTTATTTCCAGCCCTATAAGAATACAAATTTACAATTACAGTACATGTATCGAAAGGGCTTACAGTAGATCAATAGGACTTATGATGCTTCATAGCTAGCTCACCATGCATGCTTATAATTTTCATTTCAGTGTTTAATTTTAATCCTTAAACTCATTGTCAAAATTAATCACCTCTGTGGTTATTGTTATTATTGGTATTGTCAAAACTTAACTGACACATGCATAAAATGGTGATTGCCGATCATTGATCGGTGGTTGGCTGTTATTTCAAGCTCTGTCTCAAAAAAATTTGAATTGATACTGATTTCAAATGACTAAAGCCATGTAATTATTATCCCATACAACTATTAGGAAGGGCGAAATTTTTAACGGAAGACGAAAATCATAAAGGAAAGGCGAAGTTTCTAAAGGGGGCGAATATTAAAGGGGGGGTTAATTGCTGGGACACCTGTCAGTCAATATGTGCAAGTCAATATGTGGAGACAATAATCCATACTGGATTGCTCTAGGAATCTTATTGACAATAAGCCTGATTTAACAACATTCCGCGTTTGTTTTTAAACTATAATCATCTAGAAATGAACACTATATATATATATATATATATATATCGTCTTGGCACATCACAAAGAAATAAACTAAGTACATTTTGATTCCTTGTATAAATAAGGCATTATTGACGAACAGATCAGTGGGCTATTACTAAAACTGCCGATAAATTCACTTGCCTGGTTTCTTCGGGAAGTGTTCGTATATTTTGCATCAAGTCAGATCCAGAATAAAAAGCTTGCAAATTATATGTGCAAGCAATCATCGCACTCCCTCAGGCCGCTGAATCTTAAATATGGACAGACGCGAGATCGAAATCTCGACTCAATGAATCTTTACGACTGTTAGTACCACCATATGGAAACCAGGCTTTATACTGTATATCAGATAGCATCATAGAATGCAAATATAAATTGTTCTATATCACAATATGTGCAGATTAAGACTTGACTATGTTATGTGTTTTGACATGAGTTGAGTATATTTTCATACAATCATTGCAACCTCAATAAACCAAGTTTCATGCCGTCTGTCCTAAACTTTCGAATAGTAGCGGTTTCCCCACACCCTAACCGAACAACTAAACCATGGCATGGTAGGTAAGGGAGTTGCTTATATTATTCCAGTTGATCACAAGAAGTTGTTTTGCAGATCTACCATGCACTGTCGCCACAAGATCAAATTCGACAAAATCGATTGTCAAATGAATAACTCATTGGTGGCCGGTCAAATCCTTATCAAGTCTATCAAGTGTCAATTTACAAAACTCAAGACAGGAGTTATCGTGTCATAAAGAAAGAGATCACTATTAATGGTTTGCAATCAATCTCTTGAGATTTACAAGACAAAGACATGGCGGTCATGTTGGAGGAAAACCGACGCTCTAAATACAATAGCTATTAATGAGATTCTTTTGTTAGCTTTCCTGCAACAAGGCCGCCATGACATCAATTGAAAACCATCAATAATTATATGTGTGCAAATAGTCTGCCTATTATTTTAAGTCTCACTTAGGTCGCTTTGGGTCATTTTAAGTTGTTTTAAGTCGTTGTTAGCATATATTCACTGATCCAACCAATCACATTAGTTCATTTAGTTGATCTGCACCAAAGCACATAAGCGAACGTAAAGCCTCATTAATATCATTAGAGAGATTTAGATTGAGGACGCGGATGTCAAAGACGACGTGAAAATGGCGTGTTGTGCCTGTATGGATACGCCACGCCATTTTGACGCCATTTTCACTTCGTCTTTGACGTCCGCGTCCTCAATCTAAATCTGACCATTATCGTGACTTAACCTACGCAAAATTGGTGATTCTTATTGGATGCTGATCCTCTTTTCGTGTCGGCCAAACAATAATTATTTGTCGCCATGATGTCTGTAATTTCTATTGCTATTGTAAAATATAGTGCACAGAATTGTTTCAGAATGCAGTTGTAAACACGGAATTATTTGCATACAGCGGTTTTAAGTTATCATGTAAAATATACCAATTAACAACCAGTTTTATTCACAAAATATTTATTGCAGTTATGTAATATTAAGGTTGATAATTTTAAAGACTTTACAATACAATCAGACCAACAAGAAAATTTTTTCCATTCTTTAAAGAATTTACTACATGAATATTTTATTAAATACTGGAAAGAGCAGATTCAACAAGGTGGAAATAATGGTAAACTAAGAGTTTACAAAAACCTGAAAATAAATTTCGGTTGTGAAAGGTATCTTTACTTAGTCCAGAATTTCAAATATCGTCAAGCTGTTATAAAACTAAGGATCTCAGCACATAGATTACCTGTTGAAACTGGTCGATATAACAATGTTCCATACAATGATAGGCTATGTAAAAATTTGACATAAATGAGATTGGAAATGAATACCACTTTCTAATGTCATGCAGAAATTCTAAATTTATTAGTAAATTTGTTATAATTTGTAATAATTTATTATAATTTGTGTAAAATAAATCGTTCTTTCTGTTTGTTCACTCAACAAGGTATTTTTAGATATATTATGGCTATTCAAGACAAGACAATTATGAACTTGGTTGCCAAATACTGTTACGACATTTTAGCAGTTTGAAAGCTTAAATTAGGTTATTAGTAAAATTGTTATAATTTTTGTATGTATAATGTAGTGGTAGACTTTTTATGTGTGTGCTAATATACCAAAACTGGTATTTTGTTGTTGATTAAATATATTATTGTAAAATATAGCTACGCGGTCAAAGCAAGGCGAAATGGATGACGACATGGTCATTGTGAATCTTATATGCTTGGCATAAATGCAATTCTTCATTTATATACCAATTATAAAGGCGATTTTTGACGAGTCAGTCGAAGAGAGCAATGTTGAAGCCCGATTGAACGCTCTCCTGGACACCTTAGGACATCTTTTACAATCTTTTATCAGCTAATTGCTTTGACACTAACGTCCTATTTCTTTTCGCTTTTATGTACAGGGTGTCTAAAAAACGAAATCCAAATTTAGCATGCCATTGCATGTGCGTTAATTACTCGGTGTATCAACGTAATTTTGCATAATAACAAAGATCAGGCTTTTGGCTATTGAATGACATGTTTTTCATCCAATATGGAGAAAGAATGAGCAAATACGAGTCCGATAAAAATTGTTTGTCGAAACAGCGTATTTCCACCGTTGAGAATTGGGTCTAAAACTATTGAAAATTAACTCCCTTTAGAACTTAAGTTGATGAATTTTACTTCAATAAAATACCTGCGTATGCATAATTATCATGAACGTTTTGTAAACCAGCCCCGAGCTCATTGTTAAAATGACACATTCGTGATTAATTGCTTTTCCTTTTGTTTTGCACTGTTTAATTAGGCGCAGCGGTGGAAATTTTTCACCATGTATATTGGATGAAAACATGTCATTCAACAGCCAAAAACCTGATCTTTGTGATTATGAAAAAAATATGATTTGTTTCGATATGCTACATGCATGCATGCTATCTCCGTGATTTAGGAATTTTTGATCATTCAATTTTTAGTGCTTTAATCGTTTCCTATGATTTACTTTTTTAACTATATGACATATATATCAATGTGAATATGTGCAGGGTTTTGGCACAAGTTTGGTCTATTGCTAAGATAATATTCTCATATATATTGCTGAAATGTTGTTTTTTAAGGACAAACAAATTGACTCAATATAACATCGACACAGCTAGGAGAATGAGTATTATATATCAGAAGCATCATAGCCAGTGGCGTAGCGCTCATTGGGTAGGGTTAGTTACAAAACTAAGGGCCCCCGACAGTTAGGGGCCCCTCACCCACGGCCTATGGCCCAGAAAATTAGAAAATGTAAAAAATGCAGGTTAAGAATCAATGGGAAAATGCAAAATTAATAATGCTAAAGAATTAGCTGATTTTTTTATTCCATCTCAAATAAAACAAATGTTATTCTTATTAGCTGTTACATGTGTTAGAGACTGTTATTGTTATAGACATGGAATTTTCCAGACTACATTCTATAAATACTCAATATAAAAATATGAGTCAAACAATGTCAACAGGGGCCCCCACACCAAATATGCCTAAGGGGCCCCTGTTCCTCTGTTACGCCACTGATCATAGCATGCAAATTGCAACTGACGTTCCGCGCTATATCACAATATGTACAGATTAAGACTTGACTATACAGGATGTATAAAAAAGAAAGCACGCTATTGTACGTGAATTACTCGGTGTATGAACAAACGTTTTTCATTTTCGGAAAGATCAGACTTGTAGCTATTGAATGACATGTTTTTCATGCCAAGTGCAGTGGAGAAAAATATATAGGCAAGCACCATGCAGTCCGATAAAAAATATTAGTCAGAATCGCGTAATTAAAGCAGTGCATAACAAAAGAAAAAGCAATTAATCACGAACTTGTCATAGCTTAGCTAAGATTTATTCCTACTTGATAATAATTATGAATATGTGCGTAGTTTATTGAAGTGAATTCATCAACTTAAGTGCCGAGGTGTGTCCAATCCCGGACTCACCGAACCTGCAAGTACGTTTGGTTTTTATCCCATACACCGAGTCATACACACATTTGTAGCTCTTCGCGATATATTCGCCGATGTTTTGTGAACATTTTCCCGGCCAAAAAAATCACTGGGCAAGAAAATACTTCTTTATCTACGTCTACATTACCTTTAATGCATTTTTTCTTTGGTTTTTCTTCAGTCTCAGTATGTTAGTCACCGAAAAAGTTCTTTAAAGTTTAGGTTTATCGGCTAAATCTTGTCCGCCATATTTGTTATTGTTATTGCAACATAAGCAGTTTAGCGGGTGAGTTCGGCAAAAAGCAGGTGAGCTCGACGACAAGCTCACCTGCTCTAAACCAATCAGAAAGCCGCTTTTAACACAGGTATGGGATAATGGGATAAGGCGACTGCCGGCATGAACTTTCGAGGATTGTAGTGGTTTCCCCACAACCTAACAGAACAACTAAAACATGGCATGGCACTGAGGCAAGGGAGTTGTTCATAACAAGTTGTTCAGATCCGCACGCACTGTCGCCACAGGTTTTCCATGGCATGGGAACAAAATATCGATTGGTCAAAATAACTCGCAACGCTCTTTTCAACTTACAATCGTTTTGTTTTTAGATAAAAAAAATTCAAAATTTATATGAGGGGGGGGGGCGAACTTCTAAAGGGGGCGTATTCGCCACCCTTTTGAGAGGGGGCGAATCTCCTGGGGGGGGGGGCGAAATTCCTGTGACACCGGTCAAATCTTATCGAGTGTCAATTTACAAAACTCAAGGCAGGAGTAACCAATAACCAGTTATCGTATCATAAAGAAAGAGATCACTATAATTATATGCATGTGTAAATAGTCTGCCTATTATTTTCAGTTTTCACATAGCTAGCTAGGTCGCTTTAATTGGGTCAGTTTAAGTTGCTTTAAGTTGTTGTTAGTATATATTCAGTCACTTATCCAACCAATCACAACTTGGACTTTTACGCGTAAATACATCCGAGCCTACATAAAGGGCTAGCCCTAGTAGCAGGCCTGATTTTCACCGCGTGTTTACATGACAAACATCATCCCTACTGCTGGCTTCCATGCAACTCATTATTTCATATGGCGTCCAAAATAATAATATGCCGAGTAAATTTTGGAATAAAAACCAACAGACATTTGAACATTCATTTAAAACTACATATTTAAAGCGAAAAAAAACAACTTTAAAAAGTTTAGTTTGAAATCGATTCGATGGCTTTTTCACTCAGCCCAACTAGGGGGGCCAGCCCTCCTTACTGCGTTTATATGGGAAATTTCCAGCTGTGCTAGGCGAGATCTCGCCTCATCAACAGCGAGATCAGTCATCTAGCAGGGCTGGCCCCGATCCTTTCATATAAACGAAAACAATTTAGGGAAATGTATTAGCAAACGGGGTATCGCCTAGGAGGGGCAGTCCTTCATGTAGGGCTCATATAAACAGGGCCTAAGTCCTTCAGTGCAAGTCAAGTTATACAACTTACCTGCATAACTGTAACTTCTCTTCATATAAAAAAGATATTAAGGTAATTCCGCAGTAATTGTTCCCGAAATGAGAATGTGCTGAAACTTCCCAGGCATGGAGTTTATGATATACTTAAAGTAAAATCACACAAAAAAGACAGGGTCACCGAACTCGTTAAGAAGATATGACAATCACAATATACCACCTTTACCCCCAATATGGCGCCATCTTGACGCTCATTATGAGTAACAGCAAACTCACAACAGCCCGATATTTATTGACGTTTTTAGCGCGGATTTTGCTCTAGTAAACCTATCTTGTAATTATTTTTGAAAAAATATTGTGTTTTGAGCAAAATGAAACTACTAACGTGTACAATTCTGATCCACAAATGTCTTTTCCACATTTCTTTACATATCTTTCTTTGAGAACATGCATTGATAAAGCATTTTTTTTTCAAGATCCAGAAATGATTTTTCTTTTAATTTCGGATATGAAATGTAAAATGCATTAAGGAAATAAATTATCATTTAAAAAACGGGGGTCACCGATCTTTTTAGGGAATTGTGGCATTAAAACGTGAAATATACAGAGACAGACAGGGAACCCTAGCTATACTTCTGTATGCCTTTTTGAAAACATTGATTTTAACGTAATTCTTTGCACGAATGTAACCAAAGATGTTTTGAAGTAACATAAAATTGTCATAAAATTATATCTTTTTTTAAACGGTAAGTATAATGGATGAAATTATAAGTTATAAGATGTGCGCAGTAAAAGTGCGCAATGCAAAACTGCGGAATTACCTTAAGCTCAAACTTTACATTTATCTTATTAACTTTACTAATCTTTGTAAATAGAACCGATGATATACTATATACCAATAGCACATATAGAACCGTATAGGGGTCTAAATTTAAAATGCTTTAAAGGTTTCTATAGACACCTAGCCGAAAATACTAGCTTTATATCTTATATTATGTAATTATTTTATAATAATGATGACATGGGCGAATCATTAAATAAATAATAATATAAGATTTGGTTTGTGGAAACACCGCGTATAGTTTATTATTGCGGCAAAGCTTTCGATCCGTAAGCCTGCCATCCATCAGTGCTAATAATATGAAGATGACTTATAATACTAATGAAGATCCAAACTTATATATAATTACAGATCAAAAGACAAAAATAATCGTCCCTTCACAATTAGACGCATTCATATAACGTCTGTTAAGAAAAATGTCTCGGCGCAAGAGGAGAGGCATTTCACCATGACTCTATAGCGAGCACAGCTATACGCTCTATAGCTATACGCAGCCGTGACTTATTTTAAGAATATGACCTGCTGAATGCAGTGGCGTGGGAAGGGGGGGCACTGATGGCACGTGCCCCCCCCCCCAACTTTTGAAAAGTGCCCTTTTTCCAGGAGCAAAGTGCCCTTTACCTCCGTGAAAAATGTCGTTTAGATTGCATTTTTTGCCCAATGGCCTTTGATTTCTGATTGGATTTGTTTTTGTATTTTGATATTTCCTGAAAAATTCTGTTATTTTCGGGTAAAATTTTGATATGTCCGGAAAAAATTTGTGATTTTCGGGAAAAAATATGATATCTCGGGAAAATATTTTAGCCCCCCCTCGCCGAAATTCCCGGGAAAAAACTGATTTAGGTGCCCTTGTCAATCGAAAAGTGCTCCTCCCCCCCCCCCCCAGCTTTTAGATGCTTCCTACGCCCCTGACTGAATGTGTCTCAGTTCAATCACGCAAATAATATACAATATATTATTTATATTATATGAAGAATGAACTAAAGGAAACATTAGTTTGCAAAATTAAAACTGTACTCGGTGCGTCGAAGGCTGGAAGGGGGAAAATGTCCGCAGTAGGCGCATCTAACATCAAGTAGGCGCATTGAGGCGCATTATAACATCTGTGGGAGAAAGCTGAAACGGACGGGGAAAGATATATTATTTCGCATATTTCGTAGCAAGATACAGCCGGTGACTGATACACCATGTTTGCGGCCGTCACGGAAGGATATACAACGACTGATACTTTAAGGTAGCTATGTTGAAAAATTCTGAGTCTGAGTGCAATCACGCCAAAAATATAAAGTATAGACATACGTACAGTACGTACGTAAACGATACATTTCAGTGTCTGTCAGGGCAGATCGCCAAACTCATGAACAGCAATCGGTGCATCGAAGGCGAATAATTCCCCACAACTGGGCAACCTATTTTTAATTAGTGCTAATAGTTGCAATTGAGTTGTTGTAGAAATTATCCCACACTCGCCCTAAGATATTCAATGGAGGTATAGGGGGGGGGGGCAGGTGTGCTAACATTCAATTTCCTCCGTGGGAGAGGTGTGTGGATGTTTTCAGGAATGACCCAACGATTCCAGCTTATAATATATTTGGAGCTATAGCATAGAATATAAGTCAAACTGTGGTTCCTATACTTATACAGATTACACTATATTCATCAAACACAAAATGTCATTCCAAAATACAGAATATTTACCAGTAATGCATTTCAGTACTGTTCAGATATCTACTTTCTGATACTCAAATCAGTCTCAATATCAGTTTGGCTTATAATTTATATAATGCAATCCAACAATGTAACCACATTTTAAATACAGTTCTTTAATGTATAGTATTTGCTAAATTAGTCTATATTATCTGTTTGTGTGTTTCTTCCTCATCGACGACTTTGATATTTGGTCAGAAAGTCCCTTAAGAAAACTAAGCTGTTATTCAGAGCTTTTCAAGTACATTTCCTCCTTGTGATATGACTTATATATTGTTAATAAATGTTGTATTTGACCAATCTATTTTAGATTGTTAAAACGGCCAATAAACTCGCGAAGGGGGCCCGCGAAGCCCGATTGCTTGCCAGTTGCCTCTAGACTTAACTAGACTTAACCTGAAATGTTATCGTAAAAATCCGTATAAATCGATAAAACTAAGCTGTTATTCAGAGCTTTTCAAGTACATTTCCTCCTTGTGATATGACTTATATATTGTTAATAAATGTTGTATTTGACCAATCTATTTTAGATTGTTAAAACGGCCAATAAACTCGCGAAGGGGGCCCGCGAAGCCCGATTGCTTGCCAGTTGCCTCTAGACTTAACTAGACTTAACCTGAAATGTTATCGTAAAAATCCGTATAAATCGATAAAACTAAGCTGTTATTCAGAGCTTTTCAAGTACATTTCCTCCTTGTGATATGACTTATATATTGTTAATAAATGTTGTATTTGACCAATCTATTTTAGATTGTTAAAACGGCCAATAAACTCGCGAAGGGGGCCCGCGAAGCCCGATTGCTTGCCAGTTGCCTCTAGACTTAACTAGACTTAACCTGAAATGTTATCGTAAAAATCCGTATAAATCGATAAAACTAAGCTGTTATTCAGAGCTTTTCAAGTACATTTCCTCCTTGTGATATGACTTATATATTGTTAATAAATGTTGTATTTGACCAATCTATTTTA
>CACRXK020010440.1:0-17665 GCA_902702795.2 Paramuricea clavata | reverse complement strand
TTGTCGTTCGACAGTACATGCAGCGTGCGTGAATCTGTTACGTATTCAGACACTGGAAATGGGTGAGCCAGTTCACGCTGAGTGTGGTGGGTGGGCCACGCTCTGCGGTTGCCACTGGATTGGAATCTAAAGAGACGAAGTAAAGCCAAGAAAAAAAACAAAAACCAACAGCTCTTGTAAGAGCTACCAAATTTCAAAAAAGAATAAATCATATTCCGATTCCTGAGTACGGATTGAATGAAGTATTTACATTTGTTGAGGTCCTTAATTGCTTCGACTTTTGCAGTGCATATCAATACGTATACAATATCTTCAAAATATATGCTAAATTACTCTCTCCAAATATTCTTGATAACCTTAAAATAAGGGGTATCTTAATCACACGAAAATGAATCTGGTGAGAATATATTTATTGCAAGCTAAAAATATACTGAGTACGGATTGTATGAAGTATTTACATTTGTTGAGGTCCTTAATTGTTTGGACTCTAGCAGTGCATATCAATACGTATACAATATCTTCAAAATATATGCTAAATTACTCTCTCCAAATATTCTTGATAACCTTAAAATAAGGGGTATCTTAATCACACGAAAATGAATCTGGTGAGAATATATTTATTGCAAGCTAAAAATATACTGAGAGCTTTTAAGACTATCCCATCAAAACGAATGTCCACTTTTTAAATCTTGCGAGCTGGACTCGAACCAACGACCTAAGGAACTACAGTCCTTCGCTCTACCGACTGAGCTATCGCAAGTAGGTATTTTAAGCATGTGAAAAACCTTCAAAATATCTGCGACAATCCAAGTGAAGATATATAGTTATAACTCTACTATACATTATATACAGGATTGGGCTCCTTATTTTGGGACAATTCCTAATACCATAACATTCAATTACCAATGCATTACGGCTTGCCCGATATAAAAACCGAATCACTCCAGACACGTAAAGATGTAATATCCCTATCTAACCATTGGGATGCATATAGTTATGTAAATCTCTGTTCGCCCAATCCCGTCAATCTGACTTAACCCGCGAAGAATTTATACCCGCAAAACCTCACGCCTGATTTTAAGGTATACACCTGCGTTAAAAAATAACCCCTATCTATCCATCGGGATACACTTAGTTATGCAAATTCGTATTGCCTTAATCCCCTTAATTACCTACACGCCTCCTAATGGCGTAGCAACGCATAACAACGCAACATTTGCAAAGTATAAAACATGTTTATTGATACAAATAACAGACGATAGTGTCAAAAAATATTACAACTAAAACTATTTGTTAAACTGTTCTATAAGTTTTTTCTCCATGAGTTCTTGATAAGCTTTCTTATGATCTGCCTCAAAACTTCTAAATCGTTCACCCGTCGCCTTCACATAATACATGTAACTCGGTGGGTAAGAGAAAAACGCTTCAGCTACGGACTCGAGTGGGTCTTCTAATCTCCAATGAAACAAATAGTTCAGTATACATTGTAGTTCGTGGTTCTCAGTGTTCTGATGTAGTTCCATCAATGAATCGACAAACGTAGAATCTGGATCTTTTTCCAGTTGCTGTAAATGTTCGAGTACATCTCTATCAACCGCCAGTTTTAGTACCCTCATTGCCTCAGCAAATTCATTCCAAACCATACGCTTACCATTCACTCGTTCGATCGCTTGTAAACCATACATTTGCCATCGTTCGTTTTCGTTCATCATGAGGCAGTCATGTTGTCTTTGACTAGGATGACTGACTTGACAACCATTACAGGATTCCACACAAAGTCTTTCAACTTCTTGTGCGACTGCATTCGCAAAAATTCCTTCCAATAAATTGTAAGATGTGGTTTTGCCGTGTAGACACGCCATGACTGATGTGGAACTAGGCTTGTTACAAGACGCTTGTCGATTTTATACAGATACTTGTATAAAAGTTCATAGTAAGCCAACATTAATCCCTCCATTGTATCATACACGTGGGAGACGCTAAAAAATGCGTAGTCAGCAAGTTTCGCCCGATCGTGTTTAAACCTGCCCGCGTGACGTCATTGCATATAATTATGACGTATGTTAATGAGTGACGTCATTACGCACCCTCACTCCACCACACTCCTCCTCACTCCTCCTCACTCCTCCTCACTCCTCCTCCTCACTCCTCCTCACGTCATTACTCCTCCTCGCTCCAGTAAGAGCGTTGTCAAATGTAGAACTATGCTTGTTACAAGACGCTTGTCGATTTTATACAGACGCTCGTTAAATCAAACAACCATTCATAGTAAGTCAACATTAATCCTTCCATTGTATCATACACGAGGAGTGACGCTAAAAAAACGCGTGGTCAGCAAGTTTTGTTCAATTTCGCCCGAACAGGCCCGCGTGACGTCATTACTTACCTGATCCTGCCCGCGTGACGTCATTGCATATAATTATGACGTATGTTAATGAGTGACGTCATTACGCACCCTCACTCCTCCTCACTCCTCCTCACTCCTCCTCACTCCTCCTCCTCACTCCTCCTCACGTCATTACTCCTCCTCGCTCCTCCTCACCCTTCCTCGCTCCTCCTCATTCCTCCTCACTCCTCCTCAAAAATCCGGCCCGAAAACCACCTACTATACTACTCACTGCAACACTAAAACAGTAACCGTAAAACCGGCCGAAAACAGTTTTATTTCTCAATTTTAATTAAACTGATATTTGGATATTTTGTTTTATTCATTAAAAATTTAATTTTATACTAAAACAATTATTCGCCTCAGGCTCAGTGATTATGGTGAATATTCACCTCGACTTCGTCTCGGTGAATATTCGCCGGTAATCACTTTGCCTTCAGCGAATAATTGTTAAATAGGGTGCATCATGGCACATTGCCACTTAAAGGGTTATTGGGTTAACAAGACACATTGGCAAGTAGATTGGTTAACCCATTAATGGGCAAGACTATCCCCGTTGTGAGTGAAATTGTCAGGTGTTTAGACAGAGTAAAATTATGGTTGGTCATTTTGGCACATTGCAGCTTAATTATACACCTATCATTTGTTTCCACCACCCTGAGGGCCAGGCAAACTCCCTGGCATTTGACATTTGCAATTTTTTTGTGTCAAATTCCCCACCCTCGGACAGGAAAAACAAGTCCAAGCAGGGATACACCAATGACACCAAATTGTGTTAAAAAAGACAGGCATGCACTCACTCCATTAATGGCCATTAATTAGCACTCCAATATTGAAAAACAGGAGTTTGCATAGCATTATTGGCTAGGATGAAAAAGTTACCATGTAATTAACTTAATGAGTGGTAGCATTTTCCCCTTGATGAGTAAAATCATCTGGCAAAAAAATTATAATATGGTAGGCACATCAGTGTGTATTGTGTAGCGTTAGACAGAATCATAGAATGTAAATTAGGGTGCATCAGGGCAGTATGAAACTTAATGGGTTAAGCTATTTTTCAGAAAATGAAGATGGTGAACACAGCATGGAGAGACGAGGTCATCGCCGTCCTCCCAAACATCGCATGAATAGATTTGTTAGCGAAGAAGTGTTAGACATTCAGAGAGAGATGAATGATGCACACCAAGGCATAAGAAGAATGACAAATACAAGCAGGAATATTCAAGGTATAATCATTAAAAGGCTGCTTTTCATTGCTTGGTATATAACAGTCGGTGACAGTTGCCAATTTCTATTCTGCAATTGTCAGAGAGCATTGCAGGCAGCAATTTTCATTATAATTGTAGTTTGTCTGAGGTCTTTGTTGTTTTCATAATTTCAAGTGAGTGGAGGTGCTGGGACGGAGGTAAAAGTTCTATGACTGTCACTCAAGCCTTATTAAGAGGCAGTCTCTGTAAGAACCTCATGACCTCTTTGGATCAAGAAATAGATTTCTCTCAAACTTGGTACTTGAGATTGCCTTTATAAGGGTTGCTTCAAAATGCATCTTGTTTTCACTCTAACTGCATTTTGGCAAAGTTCCAGGAGGGTCAAGTTGAGGGCCATAATTATGATTTTTGCTGTTTCTCAACAGTGGATTTTTACTGATTTTTAAAGCTCTCTACATCAAACAAAAAGAATGATAAAACTAAATCCTTCCACACAATAGTAGCTTTATATGTCTTAAGTAAAAATATATCTACAAATTTTTCAAATATGTTTTCTAAATATAGAAATGACATCATTTATGACAGACTAAAATAGAGGTTTCCAAGTTCCTTAAAAATTGTTGAAATAAAACCCCAAAAATTCAAAAGTTAGACTTGCCATGAATGTAATATTATTTGTATGGTGAGATTAAAGGTTGGTCTTACATAATGTAAAATTAAATATTGCGGCCTGTAAATTCTGGGGGTACTACAGGCCAACAAATAATCAACATTTTCGACTTTCGGTAGTTTAGATCAAATAAGAATGTTCACCGTTTACTGTAAACTCTGCTTTCAAAGACCGAGATTTTACTTATTATTTTGACCTAAAACAGTGATAAACATTCGTTTGACCTTTGCTGTTGTCTAAAGTCTTTTAGGGAAATGCACTAACACAGGCATTTCCCGTTATGTATGGACCGTATTGTATAAATAATAAAAATTTTCTAGCTGAATATAAACAAAACAAGTTATAAATTTGCAACAGGTAAAGATGTCCGTTAGTCAACAAATTATCGAACATCGATTTACTTTGAAGATTTATTAGTTTTATGTTTTAAAAGTCAAGAGAAAAGTACTCCAATATTAAATTAACTAATACAAGGATATGCCTCGAACGACAGCCTTGTCATTGAATGACCCCGATTGTCAGTAGACTTACTATTTGACTTTCGTCAGCTGTCATTATTCTTTAGTGTTAATCCCTTTCGATATCTTAATGATTATTGTAGACACAGTCTTGTAAATAAATCTTGATTAGTCTTCATCAGCAGCCTATGCTAGTCAATTTCTCTGTTGTTTTTACTCCATTTTGTTATTGTTATGGCGGAAGCTGCTGACCAGCCAAATAATTTGGCTGTCAAACGTTGGCTCGTCGCATTATTAATTCGCACCCCCCCTCTATTGAGGACAACCATTTTTGGTCCCCCCCTCCCCTAGAATTTCGAAATTCCTTGACAGTTTTTGATCTAGCCAGTGGAAATTCCGTACTGATTCTTTGATTAGTAGCTATCCCTTGGAAAATTCCTTGCTGATTTTTATCCTATCCTTTGGAATTTCTTTTCCATTCTTGACCTCCCATGGAAATTCCATACGTTTTACTCATTTTTCTTACCTACCCTTTGGAATTTCCGCAGATTTGCTTTAAAATTTGGACTCTCCCATGGAAATTCCTTCATTTTTGGTTCACTTTTGGAGGGGGCCATTGGAAATTCCACATGTCCTCAAAGGGGGGGGGGGGGTTGATTAATAATGCGATCAGCCGTTGTAGCCTTGGAAGATTTTGCCTCCATCAAACAAAGATCATGATAAACCTACATCCTTCCGAAAAATAGTAGCTTTATATGCCTTAACTGACAAAGTATCTATAAATTTCTCTGATATATTTTCCAAATATAGAAATGTTTATGTATTTAGAAAAATTAGATTTAGTCTGTTTCATTCTTGACGGAGCAAAGCTTAACATTATTTCCGGACAAATATTTTAAATAAACACATTTTAATATTAAAGATATAACAATTGCCCAAGAGCTTTTAGCTCATCAAGGGGCTCTTGTTCTATTTACAGGAATTAGGTTGCAAGTAGGCCGTAAATATATTATGTCAATTTAAAATATAACCGGACAAATTAATATAACCAAATATTAGAAATTTTTAGAATTGGGTACAATTTCATAACTTTTACCAAACATTGACAAACTTTTGCCAAGTTTGACCTGCAGTTTCGAAAGCAAACAATTCGCGACATGTTGCACGTGTTTTTGACAGCCGAATTATTTGGCTGGTCAGCGGCTTCCGCAATATAACAATAACAAAATTGAGTTATAACAATGGAGGAATGACTAGCATTGCTTGTTGACAAAAGAAGCAAGATTTTATACATATGAGACTGTGTCTAAAATAATCATAAGATGTCGAAAGTGATCAATTTAAAACCCTAAAGAATAATGGCAGCTGACGAATGTCAAATAATATGTCAACTGACAATCGATTCGTTAATCGAGGCATATATTATCTTTGTATAAATTATATTGGGGTAGGTTTTCTCTTGACTTTTTAAATAATCTTCAAAGTAAATCGATGTTCGATAATTTGTTGACTAACGGACATCTTTACCTGTTGCAAATTTATAATTTGTCTTTGTTTATATTCAGCTAGAGAATTTTTATTATTTATACAATACGGCCCATACTTAACGGAAATGCCTGTGTCAGTGCATTTCCCTAAAAAGACTTTAGACAACAACGAAGGTCAAACTAATGTTATCACTGTTCTAGGTCAAAATAATAAGTAAAATTTCGGTTTTGAAAGCAGAGTTTGCAGTAAACGGTGAACGTTCTTATTTGATCTAAACTACCGAAAGTCGAAAATGTTGATTATTTGTTGGCCTGTAGTACCCCCAAAAATTACAGGCCGCAATATTTAATTTTACATTATGTAAGACCAACCTTTAATCTCACCATACAAATAATATTACATTCATGGCAAGTCTAACTTTTGAATTTTAGGATTTTTATTTCAACATTTTTTAAGGAACTTGGAAATCTCTATTTTAGTCTGTCATGAATGGCGTCATTTCTATATTTAGAAAACATATTTGAAAAATGTGTAGATACCTTTTTACTTAAGACATATAAGGCTACTATTGTGTGGAAGGATTTAGTTTTATCTTTATTTTTGTTTGATGTAGAGAGGTTTAAAAAGCAGTAAAAATCCACTGTTGAGAAACAGCAAAAATCATAATTTTAGCCCTCAACTTGACCCCCCTGGAACTTTGCCAAAATGCAATTAGACTGAAAACAAAATGCATTTTGAAACAAACCTTGTAAAGGCAATCTCAAGTACAAAGTTTGAGAGAAATCTATTTCTTGATCCAAAGAGGTCATGAGGTTCTTACAGAGACTGCCTCTTTAGTTTGCTTTTAAAAGTTTCCACTGTTGACGCTTCACGAATGTCAGCGGGAAGTTCATTCCACAAAAATGGACCAGCCTTGGCAAAAGCTCTGTCGCCAAAAGTTTTCCTCATTGTCTTGTGAAACTATTAGCAAATTTTGCTCATTCGAGCGCAGGCTGTAGCAACCAATATGCTTAGGTGTCAGAAGGTCTGAGATATAAGGCGGTCCATTAGCATGAAGAGCCTTGTACACCAGCAACAAAATCTTGAAAATCACCCGATACCGTACAGGAAGTCAATGAAGGTCAATCAGTTTCTTTTTTAAGGAATTTTTACTGGGGGGGGAGAGGGGCAAAACAGGAAAAAAGGCAGAACGAAAAATATGAGCCGTCGAGGTTTGGCGAACGTGCGAGTCTGAAGAGAGATTTTGTAAAACTTTAATTTATTAACTTGAGCTATATTTTACTAGCTTTAAACAACAACTTCAACTCTTTGTAGCTATAATCGTACAGCTATAACCAGTGGTCAGCCAAACCTTAAATTGGCGGGGGGGGGGCGAACCTCACGCCGACGGCGTGAGACCGTATAGGAGTGTCCGGGGTCCGGAAAATTTTGAAATCCCGGATCCCTGAATTGCGATTTCATGCATTTTGGGGGTTAAATCTAGCAGAATTCCTAAGATTATAAAGTACATCGAAGACATGAATTTTTCCAGACATTTCTACTCGAAATTAAATAAATTGGAAAAGTCACCTTGAAAAATAGGAGGAGGGGTCAGTGTCACCTTATTTCCTCTCTGTGATGCTGGGGGGGGGGGGAATCCCAATGTGCTTTTGATCAGAAATGTTGCATTTAAATCATTTTAGGTTCTATGAGACACCATTTCCGCATTCTCAAAATTGCGTTGCTTTTTCATACGATACAGAATAAGTCTGAGAAGAAATATTCATGCTATGATGATGCATACATGTATTTAACAGTTGAAAATCTAAACTAAATCTATTCTTCTTGGAACCATATCTACAACTGCTTTAACGATATTTCACAAATCAAGTTCCTCCAGTATATCGTCTTTTTCCTCAGTCGAGACAAACTTAATCAGTTTCAGCTTCGAGCATGTAACGTGTACTTTCTGAGAGAATGGTTTTTGTGGCGATTGGGGAGGGGGGGGGGGTTCTTAATATAACTTGATATTTTTAAGAAAAACATTTTGCAATAAAACCTCCCAAAACAAAACACAACGCCTCTGCGGAGGAGAGTGCTTGGAAATAAACGCAAGGCTTGGAAAGGCTAGCATTTTATCGGATTGTTTGCATGAAATCTATCGCTATTATGAAATACTCGGTGAAGAACAATATGAATTACGCACAAGATGGCTGTGGAGGAGGCTATGGAAGGGCATAATCTCATTATCAAGTAAATCAACTGCAATTCTGACAGCAATCATGAGCAATTCTGCTTCGCACTTCGGGGGCAGAAATGGCTTTACTGGGGTGCAAATTCTTTCCCTGGGGGGCAATTGCCCCCCAGATATATAGTTAAAAAAGGCACTGTGGCAGGTAATCGTTTTCCAGACCAAGGATTCGTAAGCTCCTGGATTGAACCCGACTCGCAGGTAATTAGGGAGTCCCGCCCAGTTAGGTGATGCATACTCGAAAATTGGTCTTATTTTGGATTGTTAGGTAATAATATCGACTTCGACTGGTAACCGCGGTTTCCTGCATTCTTGAAGATGGTAGAGGCGTTTATTTGCTTTTCGTGTAATATCTTCAACATGTGCATTCCATTTTAGGTTCTTTTGGAACGACACGCCAAATAATTTAAAAACATTGACTTGTTCTATAGTATAAACTCATTTCCAATACGAAGACGTGGTGGTTCAGGTATAGCGTCTGTGAAAGTGATCCACATGTCATTAGTTTTTTTAGCTATGGTTTCAAAAGCGTTGCCTCAAGCTCAAGCAACGTAGAAAAATACGAAAAGTAATTGTGTAAGTTTAAAAACATTACTGAACTCCATTTATATTATAAAAGTGTTGAAATATTTTTAGAACACGTGAGTTTGAATTTGTCTTGATCTTTCGTGTTTTGTTTTGGCTTGCACAATTGCTTTTCGTAAAAAAGCTCACTCAAAAGGGTTTTTCTCCTTTACAAAACGTTTTTTCCATTTTAAGTATCGATATAAAATGTTTTGCAAAGTTTACAGTTGAAAAAAAAACAATTCGCACTCCCTGCAACCGCGCGAAATTCCTTGCCTCAGGAGTCTGGGACCAACCAAAATGCCCTTATAAATCCGCCATTTTGTGGAGACAAATTTTTTACTGACTGAAAGATATGAGTACGCATTCTATATTTCTATATCTATTATTTCTATGAGGTGGGCACTTTAGCAGAACATGTATGTTACACCAAACACAAGATTGCGTGGGAAAACTCTATAATTACCACAAACAATCGCTATGGTCAAAGACTTTGCCTAGAAGCGTGGCATATAAATATGAGTAATTATGCTTTGAATAGGGATGACGGTGCCTATTTGCCAGTGGAATACATGCATCTCATTGGCAGGTGACGTCATCCCTTGGGTATTTAAGAAGCCATGCACGATTGTATCTTTAGATCACCCCTGATGAAGACACTAGACTGGAGTGTCGAAACGTTGGGTCTTGATTACAATTCGACTGGGCTTTGTAATCATTTATTAAACCGGAGTAACGAGCGAAACATGAATTATTACAACCTCAATAAACCAAGTTTCATGCCGTTTGACGTGAACATTCGAGGAGTTCTAGACTAGACTGTAACGGTTTCCCAACAACCTAACCGAACAACTAAACCATGGCACACAAGGGAGTTAGTTATATTATTCCAGTTGATCATAACAAGCTGTTTTGCAGATCCAGTACGCACTGTTGCCACAAGGCAGTTTACTCTTTACCAAGGGAACTGCATGCGTGCATGGTCGATATGGCCGCATGGTCGACAAAATCGATCGATCAAAATAACTCATTGGTTGCCGGTCAAATCCTTATCGAGTGTCAATTTACAAACCTCGGGGCAGGAGTAACCAACAACCTGTTATCGTATGATCATAAAGAAAGAGATCTGCTCTATACTAAGTGTGTGCAAAGAGTCTGCCTGTTAGGCCGTGGGCCGTTGACCAAAATTATTTCGCTTCGTGGCAACCCCCTGGGGAATGGATTTTCTGTGGTTCAGTGTATAGTACCATAGATGCTCGATTCCGACAAAAAGTTCCCAAGCAAATAACTTGCCAAACACCAAGAAAATAGGTGATCAGTGATTATTCTCTATTAAATTGTATTACGGCAAGAAAATATGAAATTTTGTATTCAATTACAACAAAAATGACTTGCATCATCAGAAAGCTTACACAAAACTGCATATAAGACTTTTAAACAGTTTTTTGATCGTTCAAATAGTCTTTGAGTTATTAGTGCTGTTCTAAATATGAAAATTGGCCCAAAATGTCGCAATAAAAACTGGGTACTAGGTCAAAAACGCGATTTTGACAGTGTATAACTCGAAATCAATTTGAGATATAAAAAAACTGTTTAAATGTCTTATATGTATATTTTTGTAAGCTTTCTGATTATGCAAGTCATTTTTGCTGTAATTGAATACAACATTTAACATTTTCTTGCTGTAATACAATTTAATAGAGTCTTAAGCCTGGCGCACACGATGCGATTTTAGTCGGCCGATAAAAATCGTTTGACATACCGATATACATCGCTATACTCCGCACACGATTACGAAAAAAATACGCTCCCTGAACTGTAGCCGCCATGTTGCCAATCTCGTACCCAGAGCAATGTCTGTGCGCGGGCTAGGATGGCATTGGCTCTGGGGAAATTGAATTTTTCCTGTGCTGTGACTGGTTTAACGTTTATCAATCGTGCATGCCGACAAAGAACCAGAACCCCTAAATTTAGGGGTTCCGGTTATCAATTTCCCCAGAGCCAATGCCATCCTAGCCCGCGCATAGGCATTGCTCTGGGTGATTGCCATGTTGCCAAATAAATACAAGCACGTGATCACAGCATGAAATCTGATTGGTTATACTTAAAAATCGTATAATATCAAAACGTTTTGATGTTGTCCGATTAAAATCGAGCAACAAAAATCGGTTAAAAATGACACCGCACACACGATTTTGTTAGTTTTAGTCAAACGATTTTTATCGGCCGACTAAAATCGCATCGTGTGCGCCAGGCTTAAGAAGATAATCACGATTCACTGATCACCCATTTTCTTGGTGTTTCGCAAGTTTTTTGCTTGGGAACTTTTTGTGGTAATTGAGCATCTATGGTACTATCATTGAACCACAGAAAATCTATTCCCCGGGGGGTTTCCACGAAATTGTTTTTCTAAGCACTTTTTCGCACAACTGCCCACGGCCTATATTATTTTAAGTTTCACTTAGGTTGCTTTGAGTCATTTTAAGTTGCTTTAAGTCGTTGTCAGCCGCATATATTCACTGGTTCAACCAATCACAACTTGGACTTTTACGTAAATAATCTGCATAACTGAATATAAGCTATGCTAAGTCCTTCGGTGCAGGTCAACTAATTAGTTTCCAAACCATCTATAGTCTATAAACTAATAACTATGGTCAAACTGAAATATTTATCGGTCAAAAGCCAGCACTTATTTCGAGGCCTGCCTAGTCCATGTCAATAGCCCCGACACAATTTGCGATGTTTAATTTAAAACCGTCCTCATGCATATATCCCTAACAGCATTACTTTCTAGTATACGAGCACTGCACTGCTGACTTACCAATAATAAATTTATAATCAATAATAATGAAACCAACTTTAACACCAATCTAGCATGCATTATCAAAAAACTATGGATCTTATATAATATATATGAACAGTTCCCCTAATTTAAGACATTTAAGTATATGTTCATGCAAATTAGTGTTTTCTACCTGCCAGATATGATAAAAAGCTCTCTTCGTTAAATTCCATTCCTGAGGATACCATTGTCCAACCAAGATCAAATATCTTCTCAAGTAACGAAGTTCAGCACAGTTGATCGAAAGATTTCGCTCACCATCAAAACTTGCTAGCTCTACTGTTTCTGGTTTATCATACCGTTCGATCAGTGTAATAACACCGTTTTCGTTCCCATGAGAATTCATACTGTTTCTTTCGGTATCGTTCGTACTCTGGTAAGTCTGGTTTGTTTTGAATTCACTTAAAATGTTGGTGATACGTGTA
Organism: Paramuricea clavata; assembly: GCA_902702795.2. NCBI lineage: Eukaryota > Metazoa > Cnidaria > Anthozoa > Malacalcyonacea > Plexauridae > Paramuricea > Paramuricea clavata. Next base: position 5,394 of record CACRXK020010440.1, on the reverse strand, counting down.
CATATATTGTTATACTCCCTTCAAGGGAATTCCCCAAGGGAATTCCCGGAGATGTTACATCAGATGTACCATATATCCGCGGTGACGCAATAATACAGCTTTCTGATTGGTGAATCTTGTTTGTGTCTGGTATTGGCGCGTCACAAGGCAGTCACAAGACAAGCTTTTCTGAGTAATCTATTTTCGAAACTTCAGCTGAAATAACTGTGTTTTACTGCACCTTGGTTTAGTAGAACGCCAATGTGTAATTTATATCATGATAAATACTGCATATATACCCCTAGAATATTTCATGCATATATGGCAAAGAACATTTGCTCATTACTTGACATTAGACGGAAATAGTAAAACCTGAATATTGTAAAAAATTCAACGCGACAATCCTAGATAATACTTGCTGTATCCGGCTTCAAATTTTATGCAGTGAAATCATAGTTAATAGAATTATAGAAGGTTTGGAAACTCATTAGAATAACAAAATAACTCAATTTATATTAGATAGCTTAAGATCTACGACGTCGACGTCAGCTAGGACGTCAGGGCTAAGGAGAGGACTGGGACTAGGACGTCGTCCTAAATAAGTCGATAGGGACCTTAAGCAAACAGGACGGCAACGCGACGACGACGGTTATTCACACAATGATATTCCTGATCTAGTACAAAAGAAGTGAATAATTAAAAGCCCCACGGGAGTTAGAGACGTTTTTTAGGGCTTTTTACAACGGCAAACCAGAGATTTTCACGTCTCGTGTACAACGCAAACATTTCAAGACGCGACAAGTGAAACTACAAATTTGCTCAGCAGAAGCGTTTTTAACCATAAAACCTTTGTTTTAATCTCTTCAAACTGAACTCAATTCATATATACTGACAATACTGTAGATGTTGCGGATAATGCACAACACCTTCGCAATAATTTATTTGTTTTGGCTGTCGTCCTCGCGTTGCCGTCGTACATGCTTAAGGTCCCTGATAGCTCAAGTATCTACGACGTCAAATATTTAGGGCGGCAAGCGGAAGTAAATTGGTAATAGTTTTTGAAGTGTGCATGTGTCTCTCAATTTGCTCGTCGTCCACCAAACGTCGACAACCTCACAACAAGAGTTTTCCCGTCGTGGATACAAGAGCATAACAAACGGTAATGAATTCACACGTCTCTTTTAAATTCATTTTCAAAAGGATGTAAATATTTAGAGTTACTGTCGTTCCAATTGAAGTGTTCCTCAAATATTGATTCAATACATTACCTCAGGCTGACCAATTCATTTCGTCAAGTTCCTCGAAATATTCATACACTTCCTGTGAAAGAGTCAATTCCAAGTATTTGATCATTTCTGGTCACTTCCTTTCTATTTATGATTGGTTAGTTGCACAAACAACAAAGGTGATTGGTGCATTCAAACTATTCAACAGGAAGTTTACAATTATACTAGGAAGTGTATGAATATTTTGAGGAACTTGATCAAATGAATTGGTCAGCCCGAGGTAATGTATTGAATCAACATTTGAGGAACACTTCAATTGGAACGACAGTAAAAGTATTTTCTGCACCTTTTGAAAAAAAAGAATGTGCTAGTCCCAGTCCTCTGCTTAACCCTGACGTCCTAACTGACGTCGACGTCATAGATCTTAAGCTATCTATTATCTATGTTAGTCAACGTTTATTCATAAATCTGGTCGTTCACGGTCACGTGCCTATTGTATTTTTGCCCAACTAACCATAGCAATGTCTTAGGAAAGTTACCTATCCGTGACTCGAACAATAGGGTAAATTGAAAATTGCTATTGGTGGATTTGGCAAGAACGCAATACACACCGGTGACGGTGAACGACCATGTTTATGAATAAACGTTGACTAACATAGATAATGAGTTAAGTTTTTATTCTAATGAGTTTCCAAACCATCTATTCTATTAACTATGGTGAAATAGACTGAAATAATGAACACATGCAGTGTCACATGGTGTAATCATTCATGGGTTCTTGTCCTGTTGACTATACTTTCAATCTTATTCCTTTGTAAAGTTAATAAATACATAAATAAATAAATAAATAAATATTAAAGGCAATATCCAGCCACGATCCAGTCGTAGGGAGCGATGTGCCAGCATTACGAGTTTGCAAATTCGATTCAAATTTAAAATCATATATTTCTATAATATAGGCAGGAATAAGTAACCATGAAAAATAATATTCCTTAATTAATAATTTCACAATAATAGTTTCGTTTCACATGAACATTATTCAGGCATTGCAACAAATTTGATCAGTTCTGAGAACCATGGTATATAGGCGAATTATGAGATTAACACATCCTAGAAATCCCAAAATTCGAATATTCTTTCTTAAAATGTTTCACAATGTTTTTTATGCTGTTGATAGTTAGTGACTGACTATATATAGATCAGTGGTTAGGAGAAAAATCTTTTGTCTCAACTCATCGATCCACTCCTCATACGTATTGCATGTGTACGCATAGTAGACTTTTCGCCACTGAAGTTCCGTAAGCTACATAACTTCTTTGCCATGTATAGTATCGTGCAATAACTCCCAATATAGTTTCAGTTGAAACGGCTAATTTTTCCGGCGTTGCCGAGAAGCTATAATTTCATTGTCACTTTCTCTCCAAACCAATGCCGAAATTTTCACAAACAAAAGGACTTAACTAGGAGGTGGTTGGTGAACTGGAAAAGTAAGATCTTGTAGGGGGGTCTGAGTGCCACCCCAAAACATTTTTGAGAGTCTGGGTCTTGATGATCGGAATTTTTAGACATAATTTTTTATGCATTTCATCCACTAGACAAAGCTTTGGTGAAACGAATACTGAAACACTCTTCTTAACTAAGTTATCCTTCTATTTTGGTGTGTATTTTAGACAGAAGAGACCTTCACTGAAGTTGCAAACATTGGAACTGGAGGGAGATGGGTTGGTCCGCTTGTCTGTATAGGCTTAAAAGAGGTTCAATTCCTACCAGAGGACCTCGTGCTGCATTTTTCGCAGTCGTTCCTGGTTAGGTCTTAAAATGTATATATTCTCACTTGGATTACAAACCCTAACATCCTAATATTAATTCCACCAAGTGAAGTGCAAGAATCTAAGTCATTCAAGTCCACCTTATCACAACCCGCACACCCGATTACCTATATATACATGAACTTACGGTTACAGCTCAACAGCTGACCTTTGTAGCTCAGTTGGTTAGAGCGCTGCACCGGAATCGCAGGGCCATAGGTTCAATTCCTACCACAGGACCTTGTGCTTCTGGTTGAATACGTCTTAAAATGTATATATTCTCACTTGGATTACAAACCCTAACATCCGGTTGTTACAAATGTGGTCCGGCTGGCTTTAATACTAACGACTTTTATTCGACTATATCTGTGCGAATATTACCAGGGCCGTAGCTAAGCATGCATAGTTGGGGGGGGGGGTGTAGGCCAAAAATTTCCGAATGACGAAAGAAATTTCCGAATAATACGAAGGTGTTTGCTATCCGGAAAATGAAAACGCAATTTACAAACAAAAATACTCATATTTTACGCACAGACATATTACAGAAGCGTGCAGTTCTGTAGGAAGTTCTCTGGGGAAATTTTTAAATTTAGAGTCTCTGAAATGCCATTTCGTGGACTTTGGGGGAAGTTTTGACAGAATTCTGATGGTCAGAAAACAGAGTTTTAGCACGTCGAAATTTACAATTAATTTGCTTACAATTTATAGAAGAACTAAATGGGCGAAGGCGTATATGGGTAATATGATTCTTTGCGGTTTGTCATGGCTAATGTATAGCCGCTTAAAATTAATCAATTGTCAGTATTTTAAAGATGTATTGAGGGCTGCCCCCTCCCCCCGGTTGCTACAGCCCTGGGAAGTAATAAACCGAGAAACATTTACCGATCTACGATTTGTTAAATGTTATCCGTGTAAATGCCGTGATTTTGTAAATCAGTTTATGATACTGACAATACAATTTTATAATATTTTCTCTGTTTAATTAAACAACTAAAATTTTCCGAATGACCAACCTGATCAACCTGAATATTTAAAATAAATAGAATATCATCAGCCTTGGCAGCCGTGCACAAAATCCGACTTTTCCCATTCCATACATATGTAATTTCAGTAGATACAATTAATGTGAAACAATAAATTATGTGAAATTCCTGTATAAGGACAAAGGAAGCTATTTGTGCACTTTAGGGTATCTAGCATGTAGACTCGGAGTCTGTTCTCCTCCCCCAGCCCTTTGAAGGTATATAATATATCAGGGACATTGTAAATAATTAGATATAATAAGAGATATAATGATAGAATATAATAATTAGATATAATGATAGAGTTCTACAATGATCATCATCATTTCCATATATTTTGTTCAATTTTAAGTGATGTTTCAGTTTGCTTTAGTACAATTTAGCTGTAGGCTTTTAACGCTAATAGTCGTTGATAAGTATGAATATCATTACCTATTTTGTAATGCGACAGAAAATTGCAACGTTAGTGTCATTAGCGGAACAAACGAAGCAAACTAAATTCTGGGCGTATATGTTTATCTGACTTGTTTTGGTTTTCGGAACGATATGAAGCGGAATGTTTAGTGCCGTCATTGTTTGGGGGAACAAAAACTCTGTTCCTTTTATAAAGGAACAAACTAAAGCGGAACAGCTCATTCCTTTTTACACTTTAGGAACTATTCGTTCCGTTGCACGAGAAAGGAACGAAAACGCGTTCCTATTTTCGGAACTAAAGTTTTAAGTTGCAATATAACGCGAGATAGGAACAAGAATATACGTTCCTATTTTCGGAACTAAACCCAAAAGTTTTGCCCAATAATTAGCATGCAACCTTTCCTCAGCAAAGTCAGTTTTCGATTATTTGATCGGTATTGTATGAAGATATTTCAATCGATGTCGATACTAACTATTATAACATAGTGAAGAGCAGTAATATATTGTGTTGTTCTCCATGAAGTATATTATATATTGACGAGAATTGCACTGTTGTATATGAAAGAGATTATACCTTAAATGGATTTGCGGTTTGTGAAAACTTTATGCTTCAACATAATTTATATATAAATTAGACTGATCAACTATTTTCAAAGCGGCAAACATATTATACGTATTATAGTCGCAGGAATAGAAAATAAGGCAACCGAGAATGCATTTAGTTTTGCGTGGAATCGTTTAAGAAAGAAATAAATAAGCAAATTTATATTTACAAGGTACATGAGTGAAATACACTAGATAAGTTTTTGTTGAATTGCACGAAGTCTAAGTGTCCTAGCTTCTCTACCAGGTTGAAAGTTATATTCTGGATGTCGTAGGATTGTGCACCATCGTGCCCCAAATCTTTTAATTCCCCTTTCTATAAATTGATCCTCTTCTTTCGTG
>CACRXK020010439.1:0-17665 GCA_902702795.2 Paramuricea clavata | reverse complement strand
TGTAAGCCGTATATTATAGTTTGCAATATATATTAATTTAATTAATTAATGATCAGCGGAAAAATGGATATTTTTTAAAAGATCTTTGAACCGCTTTAATGAACTCTCTTTTTTCAAAACTTCAGGAAGAGAGTTCCACACTTTTGCGATATATATATATATATATATATATATATATATATATATATATATATATATATATATATATATATATATATATATATATATATATATATATATATATATATATATATATATATATATATATATATATATATATATGATGGTCTTCAAGCTGTGATGGTTTTCAAGACTGGCCGGTTGAACAGGATCGGGACCATACCTACCCACCTGTAGTGATTGACAGATATACATAATTTATAGAATAAATTATAATGCGCGGGAAAAATAAGGACACATGTAATTAGGGCACGAAGGAGAAAACATTGAGTTTGTATCTAGTAAGTAAGTAAAGGAAAATATATAACTATCAAGATTGTGTGATTACTACATTGGCGACGAGGATAAATTATGGCAATGAATGGCTTACAGCCAATGCCTTTGTTCGAACCGAAAGCTGATCCAACGAATACAAGCGCTCGATGGACACAGTGGATTCAACGTTTTAACACATATTTAGTCGCTTCAAATGTGAAGGACAATGCACGTAAAAGAGCACTATTATTGTATCAAGCTGGACCTGAAGTTCACGAGATATTCAAAACATTGTCTGACACAGGAGACGAGAAAAATTACGAAGGGGCCCGTGCATGGTTGCCTCTCGCCGGCCTTCCAAAAACAGCATTGACACTCGAGAGAAGCTCAGATTGAACCTCCACTCAATCATTGAGTGTTAGTGTGAGTGAGCTTTTAGAATACGGGCGTGAGTGTATATCCACACCAGGCAGGCTGAAAAGGTTGCCTGACCACGGTGGGAATTGACCCGCGACCTTTGGGATATACTAGTCCAATGCTCTACCAACTGATCTACGAGGTCAAGTCGGTTCGAAAGTGCGGTATTTCAGAACTAAGTCTATACTATACCTTCGATACCAATGTGTTCTTATATGATCATGATATTTTTTGTGTATGTTTTGATGTTACCCTTAGCCGTTGGTTTATATGTTCAGCGAAAGGTATGGCCAGCCTATATTTTTGTTGAGTAATTTGATAATATACAATCTCGCTTGACTTTCAGAAGCCATGGCATATATTATCGCCACAATGTTGATAAAGACTAAAACTATTGTAAGGAATTAGTTTTGTTTTACCGAATCGAATGAATGGTGGTATTGTCTTCATTACATGCACTGTTCAGTGCATGACTGTGAAGTCAAGATATGACGAGGCTTGAGACAGGGCGAGAAAAAGTTTTAAAATTTATTTTAGCCGTTACGGCGAAATAGTAGAGTTAATTTAATATTTTCTGGTTTGTTTTTAAAAATGTTGCTGTATTAAGGCTGGTTTATACTATATCTGGTTTCATATACGACAAAGAATGAAGAATATTTTTTTTCTTTCTAAATCGGCCTTAAAAACCTACATACTAAAAATGCACATATCAACAGCCTGTCCGGGGAGTACACCCCCGAGACAACCTGGGGAAAACAAGAGGAATTTGGTATTTTAGCCACGTATTCTGCCCTTAGGCCCCGAAAAAATTGCGTACTTTGTAGTTTCTAAGGTATATAATGCGCGGGGGGGGGGATGGGGGACTTTTTGTCGTGATAATTTCATAACTGAAATGCGAAGTCAATATCGCAGGCTCAAATTAAATAACAGGGACACGACATTGATCGCCAAAATTTCATCGAAAAAGGTGTTTATTTTTATTATGTTTGAAGTAAATTCATCATCAGTAACTCTTCGAGATATCTGTTTTAGTATTACCAATGCATTGAGCATCAGAGTCCAATTGAGCGTAACTATCCGAAGTGATCTCAAGTTGAATGATCATGTGGATTAAATCGTAAAGAAAACATCAAAGCGCCTGTACTTTTTATGGCAACTTTTAAACGTGCAAGAGTGCCGGTAAAGGAAATTATCCTTTTCTACTGCACTTGTGTTCGCCCAATCCTCGAATATGCCTCCCCAGTCTTTCACCACATGTACAGTCTGCCACGTTATCTGAGCGATGATATAATGGATTGTAAAATAATTGTTATTTTACAATCTATGATGATATTGAGAAGATCAAACGGCGCGCACTCAAGATCATTCATCCGGACTTGTCTTACCATGAAGCTGTTCCTAAATCTGGACTCTTTAATTTCAATGATAGGCGGGAAAAATTGTGTGAAAAAACATTTATTATATATAATAGTATTGTGGACGATCTGAACCATAAACGTCGCACGTTACTACCACCTATGAACAGTGAATTGGCCATCTATAGAACAAGCGATTCTTTAGGATACCAAAATGCAAAACGAACCTATCTAAAAACTCTATTGTTATCGTTAGCGCAGGTCGATATTAATTTCGAACCTTATTTCAATACTTAACTAATTAATACCTTGATATTCCTATATATAGTTGTAATTCTTAGTTTAATCATGATCTTAGTTCAGTCCTGTAGATTTTTATAAAAGTTTGTAAGTTTTTATATCCATTGTAATTCAGCTGTAGCTGCAAGTTTGGATTTGATAAACACATCTATCTATCTATAATCCATATTTACTTTCTGCTGGCAATGACACAGATCAGCAAATGTGTTGTTCATGAATATTCATAGTGGCCACGCTGAAAATTCAAATCCCCTGCATGGGGGGCACTTTTATTTTCACAATGCTCGGGGGAGGGAAGGGGAATTGCGGTATTAGAATCAAGTTTTTTCAAGGGGTGTCCCGGGAGTGTACCCCCGGGGCAGGCCGTTGATATGAGCGTAAATGCTTGGCTAGGTTTTAACCTACCAGTCGATATGTCCGTGACCAAAAGGGACCATTGAATAAATTCCTTTGAGACTGCAATACTGTTGTATTAACTCCGCATTCAATTTCCTTCCAAAGCTAAAATGAAAAAGCTATCAATATACATTGATATATAACCACAGGCGAACAGCAAGGGACAAACGGATCGAGTTGCCTCAATCCAGTCAAATGAAATCTTCGAGTCTCGCATCTGAGTTAGCATGTCAAGACATGTCAAACCGCAGTTTGGGTATAATCAGCTATTGCACCTGTTTCATTATATTTCCCAAACCGATTTACAGGTAAACTACGTGAAGCGTTCCTCTTTTGAGTTTCTAAATTGATTGCAATTTTCCTCATTACTTTTGCAATTTAAAAAACTCCCTTGCAAATCCCTTAAGGAAATTTGCAATGTTGCTAAAAGCCAATAAAATTTTCCTCAGTTCCTGTTAGAAATTCTTAACTTCCTGTTACAAGTTCCTAACTTCCTGTTCTGTTCTGGGCGTTGCAATTGGCTAACAAAAATAATCAACTAATAACAACGCTCAGAACAGAACAGGAAGTTAGGAAATTAAAACAGGAAGTTAGGAAAATTTAAAATGAAGTCTGGAATATTGCAACAGCCGATAGGAACGTTGCAAATTCCCTCAAGGGATTTGCAAAGAGTTTTTCAAATTTGCAAAGCTAACGAGGAAAATTCCAAATGAGTTACGAAGTCAAAAGAGGAACGCTTCACGTAGTTTTGCCTGTAACATTGTTTTTACATTGAGTTTACGTTAATTTGTGCACGGTCACGGTAATTGAGCTCATTGTATTTTCGAACAATTACTAGTAGAACCGTCCAATAGGGATAGTTGGGGTGAAATGTGCAACCACGATGAATCATTTTTGATGAAGTCGAGACAAAGGATTTGTGCACGGTGAGGCACAGTTCAACATGGCCTTCTATTTTGTGGCTTTGATGTTTCCCGAACTTCCAGACCTTCATATCTTGATAGACTATGTATGGTAGAATATTCTAAAACGATTACTTCAGTCTGATAATTTTACAGTAAATTTAATGAATATAACTCCCTGCAAACTATATATATGGGGAGAGAAAAGTAAATGTAGTCACTAGTCACACAATTATTACAAGACAAATTATTTAAGTTAATATATTGGTAAAGGAATTATCCTTTTGTCTATATTTGATTATTCAATAGTATATGCTATAGTATAGAGGCTTCTAGATTCCAGTAAACTGCGCTGTTTCACAATTGACAAACCTGAGCTGTATAATTACTAATTTTATTACATAGTGAACAAAATTATGAAATATCGTGAAACACTATACTGCCCACTATACTCTATAGAGCAAAGGAATAGCCAGTACTTTTGGTGATGTCGACTGCATGTGTATCCATGCAAATAACGCGTGCTGACACATAGCGGAGAACTGGTGGAAGATTTAAAATATATGTATATCAAAGTGCTGAAGTGTTCAACCATCCATTTGTGTTTTACATATTGCCACGATAAAACTGTCCGTTTTATTCTAGCATATTAGAGAGGTGAAGATTTGACTTCCACTACCACTATCTTTCACAGCTGGCTTAATACGCATTTGATTGGTTAATCGAGTGGATTAAACGCATCTGATTGGCTAATGGTAGCGGTAGTCGAACTGAAAATCTAAACCTCTTTATTCTGTCTGCTGTATTGGAAGCCAAAGTAAAGAAGGCGAATGAAATAGTTCAGTAATTCTAAGCAAGTCGACCTTGCGAATTGTTGAAACTTGTTGAACTGATTGTTCTTCGAGGCACTTTTTAAACACTAAATAAAATCGCAGTTCTACTGGGGCATTGTGGATATACAAGTAAAACATAAATGGATTGGTCCCAACCTTGTTGTGCAAACTCCGGTTATTTTAGCTCCGGCAGTCAAAACTCCGGCTCCTTGAAACAATGACCCAAAAATGAAACAATGACCCAACAGTAAGTTTAACCCAGGCCATGTATCTTCAAAATTGAGCAGAACTAAGTTGGAATAATTTCAGTTGTGCAATAATGCCAAATCTTGCTTCTAATATATAGACACTATCGAAGGGACTATATCGAAGTTACAATGTTAAAAAGTCGAAAAAAGTGTACGTAGCTTTTTTCCTTTTTTAAGCATTTTAATCTCGATAGTCCCGTTGAAAAAGAGATGAAACTCATCATGAAAGTTTCAGAACCCATATTAGAAATCTTACTGAATTGGCAAAACATTGTTAAATTATCAAGGATATGTCGTGAGCCCCCCAACCTGAAAGGAAATTTTAACAAAGGGATAGCCCCCTGAGGCCCCCTCCCCATTTGCTTGCGTTAGTATGTACACAAAATGTCATGCCGGCGTATATCAGTCCACAATGATCTTAATATACATGACATCATCTTTGATATATTGGTGGTCGTTCAATTTGTGAAAAGGCATGAAAAGTGGGGAACCTGAAGCGATATTCATGTACGACGTTGGGCGTTGAAACGAGGCACTCTGAGGATCTGAATGAAACGCATCAATCATATGATCTCCATTGCCTTGATCCAAGAGCATCATCGTGATCGTCTTCTCAAATGGCCAGGTTTGAAGAGCTTCGTAGTCACCTTTTGATAGGCGCAAAAAACAATGATAATAGTTTAGAACATTGCTGTCATATACTACAATCATTACAATGGACCTTTGCATAAACAAAAAATTGTTTAATATTACTATAAATAAATTGTTACTAGGAACTAAATTTAAACTAAATTAGAAAACCATACTAAAACAAAACTAAAAAGGAAAATAGACATTAGAGGTTGGCCGAGGTGATATTAACTTGGCCATGCCAGGGTCGTAATCAAGGCATCTGCTTCTTGTCTCTAGGTGATGAGCGATTTTGAATGCACATTATCTGGGGATCAAATTAAGGATTTAGACTTCTTGGGAGGACATGCTCCTGGGCTCCCTGCATGGAGATTTTGGGCTTTGGCCTACGAAATATTTGTAACTTTATAGTAAAAAAACTCGTTTTGATTGATTTTTTCGGCTCTCGAAGCTGCCAGATATGATGTCATCTGGGGAATTTTAGGTGCCGAAAACAAGAGAAAACTAATTTGCAATTCCCCGAATGATGAACAAAAGATGAACTTTTTTACTATAAAGATATATTACATTTCTTCTTAAAATCACCGAACTATTACACGTACCAAAAATCATATTTGGTGTTAGTTGCACTTTAAAATTAAGGGGTACGGAAGGGAGCCAGCCCGGGTATATATGAGCTAGCTCGCTTTGCCGAGCTGATTTCATCCCATCATCTCACCGCTATAAATAGAACAGCATAAATGCATTTTCTCACAAACCTGAAATTCGCACTTTCACGAACAACTTTCCCGGTTATATAACCCACAGAAAGACCTTTTAAAAGCGAAATTTGTCGAGAAAATCTTATTTACAACAATATATTTTTGTAAACAGATCGAGCAATAACACCCAGCCCGCTTAGGCGAGCCAGCAGCCGGGTCATTGTGTTCATATGCGAATCTCTCGAAAAGCGGGATCTCGCCTATAGCTAAACCGTTTTTTTCTGGCTCGCCCCCAACATATACACAGCCCCTATAACAGATCAGTTTCACCAATGTTTACAACATGACTACATCCCTATTGGCTTACTCAGGGACGCCGGAACTGGGGGGGCAGGGGGGGCGGCTGCCCCCCTTGCCCTTTGCTAGGGGGGGGGCAGAAGTACCCTTTTAGTTGTAAAATAATACGTGATAAATCACATTTCCAACGATGCTTTTTGTAGGAAAATCACGAGATTCACGAGATTTTTGGAATTTAGAAAAATATTTTGAAGAAATGGCGAAAATCTAAGATATCCGGAAAAATTTTTGGCTTCACGGAAAATTTTTGTATGTCCGGAAAAATTTTTTGACCCCTAAAATGGTACACTGACCGTAATTTTTTTGGCGACGGGGGTCGCCAAAAAATTTTGCAGTGAAAAAAAATTTTTCAGTAAAGGTGCCCTTGGTGTGCGTCCGCCCCCCTTTGCCCTATTATCGTTCCGGCGTCCCTGGGCTTACTTACGAATCCAACACTTTGTCAAATGCCTATATAAGTACAACAAAATTCGTCGCAAGTAATCAACTCACCCTTCATGACAGCAAAAAACAACGAAAAATGCGACCCTTTTCCGATACCATTTCCATTCATATATAATATAGCACACATTTTAAATCCGAACTGAGAACTGTAGAAAGGCGGACTGCATAGAGCAGTCTTCACCTCATTGATGGCATCTTGCCGTTTTCTCTGATAACTTTCAATCTTCCACAGTAAAGTGCCATTGTGACTGTGTATAACTTGTTGTGCACGCGGATCTCTTTGGGATTCCAGCCTGGACTCCAAATATTCAAACCGTCTTTCTATGCCAGTGAACTTATTTTCAAGCCGTCTGTCCAAGTCAGTGAACTTTCTGACAACCATAGCAAATTTTTCGGCCAAGCTAAAGCGAACCTCCGAAATGTCGTCGCGAATTCTCTGTATGATTCCATTAAATTCCGGACGTGGAATATAGTTGCCCAGCTGGGTAACGAAGGTAAGAATATACTGTAACAGTAATCTGACATGGTCTATCAATCCATCGTTCATATGTTGACGTATTTCATTTCGCCTCAAAGTCTACGAATTGTATCAAAGATAAAGGTAAATAAGAATTTATGGAAGACTATTGAACAGTTGAACATTTGCTCATCTATATATGCTTTTATATAGACCTAATAATTATTGCAAGAACCGTACTCGTGTCACAAAGGTGAAACAAACATGTACTGACCACTGGCACTGTAAATACCGACACTAAACAAACAAAGCAACAAGCCATTACCTCAACATGGTTGCAGCCCACAGCTTGAAACTCGCAAGTCGCTGGAGCCTCGTTGCAATCGTGTCTCTCGTGTCTTTCAATGTCTTTTCTCAAAACATCTTCCTTACAGTATCTGCAAGTCACGGGTGCACCTTCACAGCTCGTATCAACATGTTCCTAGACAAATAGTGAGCATAATTGTGTAAACTGGCTTGAGGCTGGCTAACTACATATAGAAGACGACGTGACGAGTTTATCAAACTGATTTGAAAAGGAGACTTATGGATTTGTAATTATTGTTAATAATTTACGAACTCGAAAGCACAGGGCGCCTGGTTATTTCTCCGCCTAGTACAATCTGGTTATTTTAAAAAGGACGTCCTGGTCAAATATAACCAGATTTCTGGTTATATTAACCAGACTATGGTAAGCAGTGAGATAAAATAACCAGGAAATTTAACCAAGAATATTAAGTTAACCCAAATAGTGTTAACCAGGAAATTTTAACCATGCAGTGGTTTTAGAGTGAGCAGACAACATATGCCTCTGGTAGACAAATAGTCCAGATAAGTACCAGAATCCGGGCAAACACAATTTAGCCAGTTTGTCTTGTGAAAACTATAAAATCACAGTTTTCTAAGATATTTTATTCTTACCATTATCAAGGCAAAGGTGACATCTTGCCCACAAAGTACACATTTCACATTCCGATATTCACATTCGCTTTTTAAATGTTCACCCAAATGAGAGCGTTGTAACTTCATCTGGCATTGGGGATGGACGCATTTGATCAAAGCATGTTCACAAACTTGAGAATGACCCTAAATATGGGAAATTATAATTTTGTTTTTCATTTGTATTTAGCAACTGTAGAATTTGGGGAATAACAAACCCTGTTAGTTTGGGATTTTATATAGCAGTCCTAAAAGACAACCGACCGTTGAAGGGGTCGCTACATTAGGGAAAATGAAATATGTTGAATATTTTATAGATCACGAAATGCCTTTAAGGTATTATGGTTGCAAACTCATTATTTGAGCTTTTTGTTGCACAGTTATTCAGGTATCCCCCCACCCCCACAGTGTTCACTACTGCATTCTACCCCCTTTTCTCTTCATCCCACCAGCTCACCTCCAGCTGCTCGTAAGCACCACGCCAGGAACAACCAGGATTCGCACAATGTAAAGGAATTGCATTAAGCTCACGTTTGGTGAAAACATCGGGAAAAACCTGAAAGAGTTAAAAAATATTGTAATAATCTGGCAGAACATGTAGAAGCATTCGGCCTGAAGAGTTTCATATATAATTACTTTTATTATTAATTCTAAATGTCATCATCTATGTTAAACTATATGTTAATTTGCGAGATAAGATACAATAATAGGAACATAGATAGGAACAACCTCTTTATCTCTTTTCACTTGGTTTCGTTGCATCTACTCACCCAAATGCCATAAAATTGTACCGTATATTATTGCATGCAACAGTCTATCTTTATCTAGTTTTCAAAAATTTGTTTGAACAATTAGCATACAAAGTGTCAAAGAGAACTGACTTTGCTGCTCAAAACATTGAAGTTCTCCTTGTATTTTTCAGGTAGATACATATCAACGGACGTTTTGGTGCCTGAACTGATTTTAATATTGTTTTGATTTTACTATAGTTAGCCTATGTTTGCTTGATTGGTTTATTTGATAAATGTTACTGTTTTTGTAGTTTGCTAAAAGCAGCAAGCTTGCTAATAATTTCAACGACGTTTGCCTATACGTTTGATCAGATTTTCATAAATTTTCCATAAATGTTTAAATGAAAAGCACTCACTTTTTCTTTACTCAACTCTTCACCATCTTCAGGACATTTTGGATTCGAACTCCTGACAAAAAAAGAATATTTTTACCACTAAATACACGAGTGACAACGATGTATAAATGAAATCCTGATGAACTGACATTCATTGAAAGTACACACTAAAAATTATCATACTTGAGTAAGTTTTCGACACAAGACTGACACATCAAGTGACCACACATGGTTTGCATGGGAATGTTCAACAGTGACTTGCACGATGTGCAAATGAACTTTGCATCGATCTTCCGGTGGTCTTCGTCTGTAAGCTTAGTTCCAGGCATATTGGGCAATCAATTAAGCACTTTGCCTTATCTACGTACCAACACAAAAATAATAATTCATTACTTACACAGCATCCATTAACCCATTGAGTTGGCGCGCTTTCCCCCTGACGAGCGAAGTGTCTGGCGTTAGACAGAATAAATTAGGGCGCAATCCGACTTAGATTACTGCAACTTGGAAGTCGGAACACAAACGATTTCAACGCATATTTGATCTGATCTAAAAGTACACACGAGTGGACTGCATGAATGACTAGAAAACATAAAAACCGTTTGCTGTTTCATTTAACATCCGAAAAGTTCGAAGATAAAGTTAATGTAAATCAAGACAAATCTGGTTTAATGATCCTGAAATATTCATTACCTCCGCCAGTCTCCGCTAGTGCCCTCTAGTTTCTTTTGAATTTGCGCCATGAATTTTTAATAAAGTTTTTAAAATATGCAAGGGATTTCCCCTAACTGCCTTCATATACTATACTATGGACTATGGTTAATAGTCGGAATAGATGGTTTGGAAACTCATTAGAATAACAATACATCTCATTATCTATGCATGTTAGTCAACGTTTATTCATAACTCTGGCCTTCGCCGTCACGTGTATATTGTATTTTTGCCCAACTAACCAATAGCAATGTTTTAGGAAAGTTACCTATCCGTGACTCGAACAATAGGGTAAATTGGAAATTGCTATTGGTGAATTTGGCAAAAATACAATACACACGTGACGGCGAAGGCCAGAGTTATGAATAAACGTTGACTAACATAGATAATGAGATGTTTTGTTATTCTAATGAGTTTCCAAACCATCTACTCTATCAACCATGACTGTACCAAATAGACAAAGCTTGCAAGCCTTTGCCCACCATTCAACTCACAGCGCTCTTGAAACTTCGACCTTCCATTCTCTGCATACTCGCTTCGCTCAACAATTAATAGCCGGAGCCTCAGTACAGCAAAACAGTATTGGCCATACTCAAATTATTATTACAATATTAGCCAGGATTTCAAGCGGATACCTGAAGGGCTGGACTAGCGATCGTGGATTACCCAGAAATGAAAACCATGGAATCAAAAAGACAGAAACAGACTTTACCATATATAATTTATGCATCTAATTCGACACGATACGTCGTATGAAATGAAGGCGCGCAACAGACGTTGTATCTGTCTTACTATGACAGATAAAACGTATTGATTTGGACGAATTTAATTCGTTTCTAACAATTATTTTATCTCTATCTGTGACAAGAACACCTACAAACAAGTACACGGATGAGCCAGGCCCATTGGCAACCCGTTAGTTGCCAATTTGTGGGGGAAATCGAAGATATGGCCATTCAATCAAGGCACGAAAGCAATTTTAACTTTGATGTATACAGAAAACCTACACACTGCACAGATAAATACTTAATTAATAGTAAATAGATCACAGTTTCGACCACGACAACCAATACAAAGTTAGCGCTGCTAGGACGCGCTAATACACAGAGACATATCATGACCAAGTACACATGAGAGAAAACAGAAAGAATTGGACCATCTATAGGTAACACATCACCAGGTAACGATAGCCAAAGAAAGCTAGTGGAAGATCAAACCGTCAAGAAATTTGCATTTATACTCAGAAATTTGCATCTGGACTGTTCCTTGACCAATCAAATTTAGTGTAATCTCATTTGCATTGCAAAATTAAATCTTGAAATTATATATGCAAAGGGTTTCCCCTAACTGTGTTCATGCAAATATTTTATATTTCTAACAGAAAGGCGTAAATGCTTCATTATTCCATCACTATTTTCAGTGAGTGTATTATAATAAAAACTTATTTATCGATATAAATGTTTACTAGGTTTTTACCTGCTTGTCGATATGTCCGTGAACAAAGAAAACCAAAGAATAAATTCTTTTACACTGCAATACCGTTGACGTTGTATGAACGAACATTCAGCATTCGATTTCCTTCCAAAGCTATAAAATGAAAAGGCTAACAATATACGTTAACGTACAAATGACAGGGGAACAGCGAGGCAAACGAACACGAGAAACTCGCTTGACAATAAGGTTGAAGATCTCAGCCTCGCATCTGATTGGCTTGTCTGTAAAAACATGCCAAACCGGTTTGGGGTATATTTAGCTAGAATTGCACCACGGTCATTTCCCAAACTGGTTTGACTTGTTTCGCGTTTCTTTTGCATCACGAATTTTCTTAGATTTCTTGGCGACTTGTATCCCGACACGAAGACCATATTAACGTTGATGTATACAGAAAATCTACATACGTAGATAAATATTTAGATCATATAGTTCCGATCACGACAACCAACAAAAAGTTAGCGCTGCTAGAACGCTAATACACAGAGCCATATCATTACCAAGTATACGCAGGAAAGAAAACAGCCAGAGACTGATTGGCCCGCGTCTAGGTAACACCTCACCAGACAACGATATCCAAAGAAAGTGGAAGATCAAACCCTCAAAAAACAGTTAAGCTTGGTTCACATATGCCTGCCCTATCATTGTTTGCAGCTTTAATTTGATGTGTACATTCTTTCGGTTGAACTGCTAACGACAATAGCCCGCGGACATGCGCAGGTATATGTGAACCAGGCTTAACCAATCAAATTTAGTATAATCTCATTTGCATTGCAAAATTGAATCTTGATTGACAATCGTTCCGTATTATATAAAATATGCAAAGGGATTTCCCCAACTGCATTCATGAAAATGTCACGGATTTCTAACAGAAGGCGTAAATGTTTCATTATTTCATCACTATTTTCAACGAGTGCAATACAACAAAAGACGTATTTATCGATATAAATGTTTATGGGTTTTACCTAACAGTTGATATGTCCGTGACCAAAGAATTATTCTACACTGCTGTACCGTTGTATGAGCTTTCAGTATTCAGTACTTCCAAAATTAAAATGAAAAAGCGGTAGAATGGGTACTCTGGTTCCAGAGGCTCTTGACTCGGAACGGCCAGGCAAACAGAAAAGCTTCTACTGCCGTACTGGGCTCCAGTCAAATCGATTGCGAAGCTGATAACTATAGCGAGTATAGGTTCAAAACATACATGAACCTCGTATCTGATTGGCTATTTGTAAAAACAAGTCAAACCGGTTTGGGGGTGATTATTAGCTATTGTACATGTTTACTTCCCAAACCGGTTTGATATGTTTTTACAAAAAGTCAAAATCACATGTTTGAAAATGAAGTTTAGAAGGCCCTTCGCTTCGCATTTCGTTTGCATCACATTCCTTTTGCCACGCTTTTCTTTCGCTTCGCCGTTCTTTAAGAGTCCCCAGAACCAGGCATTGGGTTTTATATCAGGGAACTTCATGTATATTCTACGTGTTATATAGTCGATTTCAGGTTACTTAAATTCTTTATAAACTTCAAGATGACAACACATTATTCATTAACCTCTCACACCAAATTAACCATCGACAATATCATTTCACTGTTAAAGTTTACTCTTTCTAACAATTATTTTATCTATGACGAGGACACCAGTACAAACAAGTACACGGATGGGCCATGGGCAACCCGTTAGTTGTCAATTTGTGTATGGGAGAAATCGAAGATATGGCCTGATTCAATCAACATCTACCATGGTCCATGCATATACCTAAATTCTGGAAACGTTTTGTTGATGATAGCTTTTCTATTATAAAAGAAGTGCTGTTTGCCTTCCATGTTAAATAACATTGAGCGCCTAACATAAAATTCACCATAAAGTATGAAGTCAACTGTCAACAACAAACTTACATTTCTTCAGTGCGTGGCGCGCTTGCATCAAAACACGAAAGCAATTTTAACTTTGATGTATACAGAAAACATACACATGCACAGAGAGAAATACTTAGCCTAATACAGAGCCATATCATGACCAAGTATACGCACGAGAGAAAACAAAAAGAACTGGACCATCTAGGTAACACCTCGCCAGGTAACGATAGCCAAAGAAAGTGGAAGATCAAACCCTCAAGAAAGTTACATCTAGACTATACTCTGAAATTTGCATCTGGACTGTTCCTTGACCAATCAAATTTAGTATAATCTCATTTGCATTGCAAAATTAAATCTAGAAATTATATATGCAAAGGGATTTCCCCTAACTGTATATCATATTTGTGCGAACATTTTCAGTATATTTCCAACAGAAAGGCATAAATGCTTCATTATTCCATCACTACTTTAAATCATAACAAAAACTTATTTATCGATATAAATGTTTACTAGGTTTTTACCTACTTGTCGATATGTCCGTGACCAAAGAAGACTAACTGAAGAATAAATTCTTCTCAGTACAGTGCAATACGTTGTATTGATTTCCTTCCAAAGCTAAAATGAAAAAGCTTACAATATACGTTAACATATACAAATGACAGCAGAACGGCGAGGCAAACGAACACGAGAAATATAGAAGAGCCTCTGGTCAAATCAGGGCGTAGTGGTCAAATTAATCGCGAACCTCACTTGATAATTAGATTCAAGATCTCACGCTCGCATCTGATTGGCTATCTGTAAAAACATGCCAAACCGGTTTGGGTATATTTAGCTAGAATTGCACACGCTCATTTCCCAAACTGGTTTGACTTGTTTCACGTTTCTTTTGCATCACGAATTCTTAGATTTCTTGGCGTACTTGTATCCCGACACGAAGACAATATTAACGTTGATGTATACAGAAAACCTATACACGTAGATAAATACTTAGATCACAGTTCAGACCACAACAACCAACACAAAGTTAGCGCTGCTAGAACGCTAATACACAGAGCCATATCATTACCAAGTATACATGAGAGAAAACAGAAAGAACTAGCTAGACCATCTAGCTAACACATCACCAGGTAACGATAGCCAAAGAAAGTGGAAGATCAAACCATCAAGAAAATTACATCTATACTCAGACTGTGCCTTGACCATGCAAATCGTCATTGACAATCGTTCCGTATATTAAATTATTAAAATATGCAAAGGGATTTCCCCAACTGCGTTCATGTAAGCCCCGTTTACACTACGCTCAATTTTTGGTACGGCACGGCGGATAAAATTGGTACACGTACCACTTTAAAGGCGTAAATGTTTCATTATTCCATCACTATTTTCAGTGAGTGTATCATAATAAAAACTTATTTATCGATGTAAATGTTTACCAGGTTTTTACCTGCTTGTCGATATGTCCGTGACCAAAGAATAAATTCTTCTACATTGCAATACGTTGTATGAGCTTTCAGGATTTACTTCCTAATTTAAAATGTTTTAGCTATCAATATACATCGACATATAAAACACAGGAATGGGTGCTCTGGTTCCAAAGGCTCTTGAAAAACGGCCAGACAAACAGAAAGCGGCTCTAGGCAAATCGATTGCGAATCTGTTATAGGTTCAAAACATGAATGAACCTCGTTCCTGATTGGCTGTTTGTAAAAACAAGTCAAACCGGTTTGGGGCTATATATAGCTTATTGTACATGTTTACTTCCCAAACCGGTTTGATATGTTTTTACAAATAGCCAAAATAACATGCGAGGTTTAGTCTAGAAGACTCTTCGGTCTTCGCATTTCGTTTGCATCACATTTCTTTTGCCACGCCGTTCTTTCGCTTCGCCGTTCTTAAACAGAATCTACTCTCTAGAATCAGGCATTAGGTTTTATATGCGGTATTTCATATATATTCTTCGGTCTCTGGTCAAATAAATCGCGAACCTCACTTGATAATTAGGTTCAACATCTCAATCTCGCGTCTGATTGGCTATCTGTAAAAACATGTCAAACCGGTTTAGGGTATATTTAGTTAGAATTGCATACGCTCATTTCCCAAACTGATTTGACTTGTTTCGCTTTTCTTTTGCATCACGAACTCTTAGATTTCTTGGTGCATTTGTATCCCGACACGAAGACAATATTAACGTTGATGTCTACAGAAAACCTACACACAGATATATATTTAGATCAGTTTCGACCACGACAACCAACACAAAGTTAGCGTTGCTAGGACGCTAATACAAAGCCATACCATGACCAAGTATACAGGTGAGAAAACAGAAAGAACTGGACCATCTAGGTAACACCTCACCAGGTATAAACGATGTCCAAAGAAAGTGGAAGATCAAAGTTACATCTTGATTGACAATCGTTCCGTATATTAAATTATTAAAATATGCAAAGGGTTTCCCCAACTGCGTTCATGTAAATATATCATATTTCTAACAGAAAGGCGTAAATGCTTCATTATTCCATCACTATTTTCAGTGAGTGATCGTAATAAAAACTTATTTATCGATATAAATGTTTACCAGATTTTTACCTGCTTGTCGATATGCCGTCCGTAACCAAAGAATAAATTCTTCTACACTGCAATACGTTGTATAGTTCAGGATTTACTTCCTAAGTTAAAATGAAAAAGCTATCAATATACATGGACATGTAAAACACAGGAATGGGTACTCTGGTTCCAAAGGCTCTTGAAAAACGGCCAGACAAACAGAAAAGCGGCTCCAGGCAAATCGATTGCGAATCTGTTAGGTACAAAACATGAATTAATGAACCTCGTACCTGATTGGCTATTTGTAGAAACAAGTCAAACCGGTTTGGGGCAATATATGCTCCACTGTACATGTTTACTTCCCAAACCGGTTTGATATGTTTTTACAAATAGCCAAAATCACATGCGAGGTTTAGTCTAGAAGGCTCTTCGGTCTTCGCATTTCGTTTGCATCACATTTCTTTTGCCACGCTGTTCTTTCGCTTCGCCGTTCTTAATTTAAACAGTCTCTAGAATCAGGCATTAGGTTTTATATGCGGTATTTCATATACATTATTCAGCCTCTGGTCAAATTAATTGCGAACCTGACATGATAATTAGGTACCTCGCGTCTGATTGGCTATCTGTATAAAAACATGCCAAACCGGTTTATGGTATATTTAGCTAGAATTGTATATACTCATTTCCCGAACTGATTCGACTTGTTTCGCTTTTCTTTTACATCACGAATTCTTAGATTTCTTGGCGCATTTGTATCCCGACACGAAGACAATATTAACGTTGATGTATACAAAAAACCTACACACACAGATAAATACTTAGATCACAGACACAGTTCGGACCACGACATTTAACCAACACAAAGTTAGCGCTGCTAGAAAGCTAATACACAGAGCCATATCATGACCCTATCATGACAAAGTACGCATGAGAGAAAACAGAAAGAACTGGACCATCTAGGTAACACCTCACCAAGTGACGATATCCAAAGAAAGTGGAAGATAAAGTTACATCTTGATTGACAATCGTTCAGTATAATTATTAAAATATGCAAAGGGATTTCCCCAACTGCGTTCATGTAAATATATCATATTTCTAACAGAAAGGCGTAAATGCTTCATTATTCCATCACTATTTTCAGTGAGTGATCGTAATAAAAACTTATTTATCGATATAAATGTTTACTAAGTTTTTACCTGCTTGTCGATATGTCCGTGACCAAAGAATAAATTCTTCTACACTGCAATACGTTGTATGAGCTTTCAGTATTTACTTCCTAAGTTAAAATGAAAAAGCTATCAATATACATCAACATATAAGATACAGGAATGGGTACTCTGGTTCCAAAGGCTCTTGAAGAACGACCAGACAAACAGAAAAGCGGCTCTAGGCAAATCGATTGCGAATCTGTTATAGGTTCAAAACATGAATGAACCTCGTATCTGATTGGCTATTTGTAAAAACAAGTCAAACCTGTTTGGGG
>CACRXK020010438.1:0-17666 GCA_902702795.2 Paramuricea clavata | reverse complement strand
CCCCCCCCATGAAAAATCAAATGGTCCGTCCCTTACTCGAACCGACCTGACCGCGTAGCTCAGTTGGCAGAGCATTGGGCTAGTATTCCAAAGGTCGTAGGTTCGATTCCCACCGTGGCCGGGCATATTTTTCAAGCTCGCCCGGTGTGGATATACACTCAGAGTAACATCGCAAACATCATATTCACCTGAGTACACAACACCAACACAGAAAAAATCATTTGACAATTATATGAAAAAATGTAAAATTATTTCTTTTCCCTGTCTTCAGACACATTTAATCCTTTTTCGTTTCTTGTACAGATATTTTTCAACTTGATACGAATTTTTCCGCTGTCAATCACGTAATTACCAATTCCAATGGCCATGCAAATAACGTCGATGATAAACATACGCAAACTACGGTGAATATGACAGATGTAGAAACACAAACCCAAATCCTAAGTCTATACCCCACTCCACTTCCACAAACAGCGGATCCCTACGACATGTTTAATCCTTTTGCCAGTATCCATTACCTAACCCACCGTTTGCCTGTTCCCGGTAGCCTTAGTTCCAGCACATATCCCTTAGCACCTTGGCCCTATAATACCTTACCTAATGTGTATAAAACCCCGACATATAATAACCCTGGAGATCTTTCAGAGTTAAGTGGCCTGGTGAATGGTCTAACAGATCGTGATCCGTTGGAGAATTTTAACCCTCATGATAATGATGAGCCCATACCCCTAGAGAAAAATGGTAGTGATATAGCCCTTGATCCAAAGAGCCCAGGAAGTGTATCCAGCGAGTACTCCCTATTTCCAGACGCAGAACCCTTGTGCTCGCCTAAAACCTCTCATAGTAATGTTGTTGGTGAAAGGGATGACATAGCTTTTGGTCGGTCGGTATCACAAGAACACGAGCGAGACCAAAGATCGTACGCAACTGCACTTAAAGATCACAAAGAGGGTCAACAGTCACTCCCTAATAGCTTGCATAGTGATCACATGGTATCACCTGGTCCCCGTTCCCGTTCATCTAGTACTGCTTCAAACAACAACATATCTCGTTCAGCATCCAGCACTGACTACTATCCACTCAGCCCTGCACGAGAATCCCCTAAAAGTCCAACCCACCGTCCTTATGTTGGCGTTGATGATATTGACCCGCAACAGAAGTCTAATCTAAGTAAAAGTCTCAACAGCAGTATGTCTAACCCTACGTTTTCCTATTTCTATGATAATCTGCCTGACAGCTCTGAGTACATCGAAGCCATGAAGGAGAAACCCCCTAGAGCGGGCTGGAGACCGCTTGCGGGTAAACATGAAAAGAGCGGACGGCGTATGGATTTTAAACCACAGTATATAGATAAAGAAGGTCGAATGCGTCACGGTGTTCGTGTACGTGGAGCGCTAAAGTCTATGGAATGTTGGCTGCATACTACTAATAAGCCACCCATTGATTGTCTGTTTGCTCACTCGCGTATTGGAGATACCTTAGAATTTATATGTATAAGATGCACCTCCGAGAAAGCAAGAAATTATGAATGTCGGGATAAGAAAGGTCATGCCTTGTTCATTTGCAATCTGGGACCATACCGGGATATAAATGGAGAGAAATGGCGAGGAAAAGTGGAACCTTCATAATAACAATTAAAAAATAATGAATAACTATATATTGTCACTATTCTTAATTTGTGAGACAAATTTTTCAACTTGGTGTTTTGTTAAATAGAATACGGTTTTAACCTAACTACAGTATATAAGCGATGTTCTTCTTGACCTTATACATATATGTAACTATGCAGATTTCTTGATAAATTCTCATATATATATATAATAATTTAGATATTTGAAATGTAATACAGGAAGAAAGAACTAAGAGACGGACATAGGGACGAAAGAATAAGGTATAAAACTGGGAATAATTTTAATGTGTTACGATACGGTATTGAATTCCTGTATTTTGTATCCTCCCTTGGCAACTAACCAAAAAGAAACAGCAATTATGCCTATGCTTACTTTTTGCATATAATTATGCAGGAGAAACAATAAAAAGAGATGCACTGTTATACAAATGAGGTTTACGCCTAATTAGAATTATAAGCTCGTTTTATAATATTAAAACAGGCCTGGGTTAGCTCTAACCCGGGTTGGTTTTTTAATTGTAAATGAGCCTTAGCTAGCTTATTGGTACTGCTTATATAATATTAACTTTTGTGATAGTAATCATTGTTATAGGAATCATTTCAACAATACAGTTGCAAAGAACGTTGGGAAGTCAAGCCCCCATCAGCCTTGCAAACGTCAGTGCTTACAAATCAGAATGAAATTCTTGACAAGGGGGACTCGCCCCCCTGGGTTCCTAAAAAGGGGAGCTGAGACCCCCTCTCGTGGATTAACATAATAAACGAAATTTTTATTTTATACAGTATATATATTTTATATATATTCATAATCTAAAACAATTTTTCGCTTCCCTTGGCCATTAGATTCACCCTTTATGGCAATTGCTAGATAGTATACTTCAAAATAAGGTTTCCGTTTTTATATCAATTTTTTAAATAAGTTAGGGTTAATATTAGGGTTTAGTTTTGCGTTAGGATAGTTTTTTCTACGTTATAAAAACGGAAACCTTGCAGTATTTTGAAGCCTGATTTTGAAGTATACTTTACAATCACCCCCTAGATTCGCCATCTAGCAATGACGTCACATCGGGGGAGAAATCTGGTAACAAAATAAAATGCAAATTAATGTTTCTAATTTCTGAATAGCGTTCGATTGCTTCTACGGAAGTCCAAAGAAAGTAGGTGTATTTTGTGGCAATATGCCGTTATTTAAGAAGGGAACAAGTGGGAATTTAAGTAAAAAGAGTTATGATAAGACAGATAAGGAAGTCGAGCCAGCAAATACCGAAAACGGCGCGAATCCCGCCGTGGCAGCACCGCCACGACCACCGAAGAACACTGCAAACAAGTCTAATCCGTCAGCGTCAGAGCAACAAACAGCAGCAAAAGCGCCTGAAATTTCAAAAGATAACAAAAAAGATGGCCATCAACAGCAAGCTAAAATTCCACCAAAACTTCCCGATAAAGCAGAGGGAGCTACAAATGGCAAAACGCCGCCAAAGTTTATATTTTATTGTCAACTTGCTCACGGCAGCCCGACCTGTGAAATTCAAGGATTTACAAACGTCAAAGAATTATATGCCAAAATATCCGAAAGCTTTAAGATCGATATAAATAAGGTACATAACTTTATATTTTGACTTTGTGTATCACAAGATAATGTTGGGTATATTTTTGCGTATGTGTATTATCATGGTTTTTTAATGTTATTGTTCACTTCGCTTTTGGTTTTAATATCAGGGCTTTATATCGATTTATCGTTTAAAACCCTATATATTCTCATAAATATTAACTCTGATATCTTTGAATTTTATTTGCCAGCGAAGTGGCAGCCATTAAATTTCGTACTGGGAAAGGTTTATCCTAAACGGTTTTCTCACTCGCTCCCTCTGTTTATTTGCAGCAGGTGGAATTGGAATTTTGTACAAAGGTTTTTTATTTTTGCCGATGATTGCAACATCTATGCATGTCAAAATACTACAACAAAACCCACTTTTTAATTAATTACATTGAGCTGAGACATGTATAGGCCTGATATTTGCATCAGTGGTATCAGTCTTCTGAAATGAAATGATAGTACCGGTATATAGTTTATATTTTATAGATCATCTTGCATGACTAGAATTCCTGCTGCTTTGCTATTTTTATATGGTAGTCCATGACAACAGGGTGCCCACATCTTCCTGGTTTTTTTGTGTTTTAAGTGTACATTGTCACCACTAGATGATTAGTATCTATAGGATGCACTTTAGGCAATTGCAATTATCTAGAAGCATCATATTTTATCTATTTGAGCTGAATTTTAGGGGCTATGGCCATATTTTAGATAGGTTTGTGTGACATTTTTACCATGGCAAAATGAATGGCACACTTCATGCCCACTTGATGTTTTCAAGTCTTGGTGGGTGGGTTTGGATAAAAGACGTCAATTTGAAGTTTTGCATCACAACTTTAATAAGGACGTGGCCAATTACATGTACAATATTGGATGGATGA
Source organism: Paramuricea clavata (assembly GCA_902702795.2). Lineage (NCBI taxonomy): Eukaryota > Metazoa > Cnidaria > Anthozoa > Malacalcyonacea > Plexauridae > Paramuricea > Paramuricea clavata. The sequence continues at coordinate 13,561 of CACRXK020010438.1, read as the reverse complement.
TCAGTCAGGACAAATTTGGACAAACAAGCCCGAGATTATTTTTCTTACAATTCATCTGTGCACTACAATTTGTCTGCATGAGGGCTATTCCATATGAGAAGTAGGAAAATCACATATTTTGAAACCAATAAATATGGAACAACTTATGTCATGCATGAAAGATTCCAAGTTGAAATGAACAAAACATGCCTTCAGGGTCTTAGCTAGAAGGCTGTGTTGGCCATGTTATCGCGGCCAAAAATGTAAAAACATGGCTAGATGAAATTAACGCGGCTTCATTATTTATTTTTGGCGGTGTGCATTTAGGTTCATAAAATAAGGTGTTGCTACTTACAACATACAGAATTTCTTTGTAAAGTCTACTGTAGTTGTTGAGATTGGTAAAAGTGATGTTTTGATGGATGATGTGCACCATATGGTTGTTAAAATGGCTTTAAATGTGCCAAGAGTTGTTAAAATGATTTATGATGTCAGTGCAAAATTTGAGCATATGCTTGCCTTGTATTTGGTTGAAAAGCATAGAACAACCACATGTATAATCTATTGTTGATAAGCATAGCTGGAATTGTGTTTTTGGCTATTCAAGGCAATTGACATGGACACACCCTGTAAATTTAGAAGCACGCCCAAGATATAAAATGCTAGCTACAGTAAGACCCTGCATGCCTTTATTTGTTACATTTGGCACCCTCTCTTTTGGGGTTCTACCCGGAAAATATTGGGCATGATTTGTTCCCAAGAGGCATGACCATCAACAGTATAGATGACACTATAACCTTGCTAGTTCATTTAGTTGTGTTAACACTAAGAAAGATGATCTGTCAGACAGATGATGTGTTTCTTACATATTTGTTATAAATCAGCCCAACCGCGCCTCAACAATGCCGCGCCTCAACAATGCCCGCGCCTCAACAATGCCCGCGCCTCAACCCCAACAGCTTAAAACCGCCAGCTACACAGGCTATAATATTGTGGGTAGCAAGTAGGTCAATTATTTTAGCTTGTTGAAATTTCAGTCTTAAGTTTGTAATTCACCTTGCCACTTGCAAGACCCTTGCAAAAATACTTAGCTTTCACTATTTAGCCTTGTTTTTTGGGATTAAGATCTTGGCTTTAGAGTGCTTTATTTTGTTATTGATATCCTAATAATATAAAGGTCTTTTATATTAATTCTTACACATGTGTAATAAATACAGTCTTAAATATTTAATTGGTTCATTATTCAGCTTTGTGTTGCAGTTTCACAACGGATAGGGGTGCACCCGGGACAGTGATTTTTATTATCTGGCCAGATACTCCCCTGCGCGCAGACTATATAATGACGATATCTGAAAAAATCCGGCCGGATACCAGATATTTTAATAGTATCCGGACGGATAGTAGCAAAATCATAGTGATAATATCCTGTATCTGGCTGGATATTTACAGATTTACTATCTGGCTGGATACAGCATAATTTGTTTTTCCTGAAACTGTGTGCTAAATTTCTGTGTAAGTGTACTAAATTGAAACAAAAGAATAATAGAAAATTGACATCAATACATGCAACAAAACAACAATCTGATTTTTTCTGGGTTGGTGTAATGTACTCAGGTGAATATGATGTTTGTGATGTTACTCTGAGTGTGTATATCCACACCGGGCAAGCTTGAAAAATATGCCTGGCCATGGTGGGAATCGAACCTACGACCTTTGGAATACTAGCCCAATGCTCTGCCAACTGAGCTACGCGGTCAGGTTGGTTCGAGTATGTGATATTTTGGAACAGAATCTAGTTCCTTCTATATCAATGTAATCTACTAAATCTAGTAATCTGATTTATTTATACAGTTTAAATATTAGCCAGATTAAAAAAGGGTGAATTTTGAGTAGTTAATAATACATGACTCAAGTGCAATTTTCAACCATGTATTATTAAACTATTAAGAATCAATTCACTGTTTTTTTTAATGTTTTTTTCAGCAAGTTTTCAGTAATCTTTTTTTTATCAGAACTGCTTTACTCTATACTTTTATGTTGGCATTGTGTACTTGTATGCAATGATATGTTCATACATTATTTTGGCTAATTAATTTAAGTAGAACGGTCAGAACTGGAAGGGCTTGAAGTTTGGTTTTTGGTAATTGCCATGGCCAATGATGTGGTACTTATTTAACCCATTGACGAGTGATTGTCTGGCGTTAGTCAAAGTAAAATAATAAAGTAGGGCGCATCTGGGTGCATTGCCACTTTAAGGGTTAATGTTCCTATCAGGGATGCTTTTTAAAAGCCTTGAAGTATATAGAGTTGATTATGTTTTAATGGACCTATACATGTGGACAGTCGTTAACAGCCCAAACCCACAGCCAAAATTATACATAAAATTTTAAAAAATGTATTAATTAAATATTTTATACTTATAGTGTACAGGACTTTCCTAAAAAGAATTTCCATCAGCACTTCAGACATTTCTTCCTGGGCTGTACTCGTTTCCCTCACCTTTTGGCTCAGCCATATAACACTACCTTTGATTAATCTTAATTGTCTGGTGAAAATAGTGATTTCATCATGTTGCAGAAATTTACACTGCAATTACAACTTCTGTAGTTAAAGTGTATAAACTGTTACAGACCTTCCAAGTTTTCCGCAATTACCGTGAAATTCCCGCATTTTTGTTTGTTTTCACACATCACGCATGAAGTGACTTTCTCCCCGCATTCAAATAGATTCAAGATCAACCTCGCAAGCCAGCTGAGTCTTTACCTCCGCACGGCACTTTGCTGTAGCGCCGTGTGGCAGTAAAGACCCTAGGCCTGGCTTGCGAGGTTGATTCAAGATCTGTATTCTGATTTCTGATTGATGACTATACATTATCTCACATTCTAATTGTGTGATATAAAAAAATAATTGTCATATTAATTGGTTATTTTTGCATGATACTGGTAATGTCTTTGGTGACAATTGTAGTACTTTTAACCAAAACGTTTTTTCTCTTTGCCAAAGTGATAAAGCATGATTAGCCAGACACTTTTCAGGGTGCACCAGTTAGCTTCCTCATATTTAGTGTACAATAGGTTTAAGGATAGGTTTGTGATCGAGGTCAAAGAGAAACATATTTCTGGACAAAACATGGGGATATAACCTTCATCAGCTTCATGCGCGCCTGCGATATTAAAACCGGCCGTTGTACGAAAAAATCACTATCCGACCTTCGTATAACCCCTCTGGTACAACTGGCCCCGGTTTAATAGCACTACTGTATATCAGCAACATAACGTAATTGAGCGAATCAATTTTTAAAACTGGTGGTGAAAAGCTCTTAGCTGGTAGACTCTGCACATTGCTGGGGGGAGGCAAGTCCCCCAACCTCTATTGTGACCTCTCCAGTGAACTATATTGCCCCCCCCCCCCCCCTAGTGAAGGTCCCTTATGTCTGAAATATAAGCCAAAAAGAGAAGAATAATTACTTAGTTGGGAGCCGTGTTTTAGTAGTCCCACGACGATACTGTTGTCTATAGGGATATGCATTAATGGCTTCCTATAAATATAATTTATATTCTATAGACTATAATTTGCCGTTGCTCGAAGAATCGAGATAGAGTCTATGGCGTAGACTATAATCCTTACTAATATGTCCTTGTTTTTGCTGACGATTTCACTCATCAAGTGTTGGTCTTTAATTAACGGTCATTTCTATTCATATGTAGATTTTGTTTTGCACATTAAACTCGTACAAAGTGGATATGGAGAAGTTACTTGGAGGTCAAATAGCACTAGATGACTTCATATTTGCTCATATTAAAGGCGAACCAACAGAAGTTAAAGTTTTAAAAAGTGAGCCAGCTTTAGGTTTGACAATCACAGACAATGGAGCAGGACTAGCATTTATAAAAAGAATAAAAGAAAATAGCATCACAGAAAAAGATAAACGAATAGAAGTTGGGGATCATATAGAGTCAATTAATGGTGAAAAGGTTGTTGCATCACGACATTATGATGTGGCAAGGAAGTTGCGAGATATTCCAGTTGACAGTGACATTGTGTTTGGTTTGGTTAAGCCACTCAAGGCCTTTGGTACGTATATGTAACACTGCGTGAGCATGTACTACTCTAATGTGCCAAGCACACCAACATGCTCATAACCTATGAACCATAAACGAGGTTAATTTAGTACAAGTTTTCGTGACGTTGACTATCTTGCAATCAATATCTACTTATGTACACTGTAAAATTACACACACAAACGAAGCCATGTGTTTTCTAATTACCGGTACTATCAATGACAGCACACGCCACACTGATTTGTCCTCAGAGGTTAGGAAAATCCTAGACCAAGGCTAGAAATTGTGAGTGGGAGTCAAGGCAAATTCTTTCAAACTTGTCGTAATTAGCTACTGTCAAACTGCATCAATTTTCGAGCATCCCTCTCTCACCCCTATGGCTATGACAAATAAAATCGGAATTAGAATTTAATTAGAATTAATAATTAATTAGATTTATCCCATAGGAAGTTTTTAAACGCAAGGTAATTAGTGCGGCATAAGTCTGCTAATTAGTGCAGCAAGAAGCGTTAAGGCACAATTCTAGTCCTCGCACGAAGCTCCTCGCAGCCGGTGCGAGTGCTTGCATCTAATTAAATATGCATGCACTCGAGCTGCGAGGAGCTTCGTGCGAGGACTGGAATTGCGCCCTTAGTCGTGGTGTTCAAGTTATGTCATCGCCGCCGCAATTTTCCGTAGACAGTCTGACTCCTCATTGATAGTCGGACGCATCATTGATCCGCGTCCAGGCCTCCCCCGCGCGTTATCGATCGATCCCTACATACCCTGTGTAATCTACATTACAAACTTGTTTTTCTGATTCCGAAAATACTCAAGAACTGTTATTGCGAGTTAAAACTATATATCATCCCAATTATTGAAGAGAATCAGTATAAGATAACTAGCGTGCAAGGAAATACTGGAAGATTCAAAGCGATCATCAAGACCACTTTCCACAAATCAAAAACAATGAATCTTACCGCATTTACAAAGAGTTACAAAAGCAAAGAAAAGAGTTACAAAAAAAAGAGTTAAAAAGCAATGAAAAGCAAAAGGGAATGGCGAATATAACTTAATAAAATATGTCAGATGTCATCACCACACAAGATATGAGGCCACAATATGTCCTCAGATTTTGGCATCGTACTAAAGCAATACAATATTTTGAAATCACTAATTGCGCGCGCAAGACACACTGGGAAGCGCATCTAATAAGAAGAATATCCGCTGAACGATGTGTCCGACTATCAATGAGGAGTCCGACTTTCTACGGGAAAAAAAATTATTTGCATCGCCGCCATGTTGGGTGAATTTCACAAGGGACTTTGTTTATTGATAATTCAACTTTCGTCACATGATGATTCCTTTGCATGTCCTTCGATTAGTGGCGATTGCTTGCACACCACCTACTGTATAATGGTGACACTCATATATTTAATTGACTGCTACATTGTGATGGTGATTGGATTGAACTGCTGTCTTAGTTGATGCCAACACATGACCTGTCTTTTTCCTAAATTTTTTAGAAGGAATAAACTTTGGTAAATCAAGTCAGAAGAATCCTCCTGAAATAGACAACAGTAAACTTGGAACTGGACGAGCCACATTACGACTAAGGTCTACAGGACCTGCCACAGTGGAAGAAGAGGTACAGTACAATTAGCATTTCCTAGATATAACTTAACATCCTTTAAAAGCAGGATGTTAAACTTCAAACATGTACAGCTTTCTTCCCTGCAACCAAATACAAGTAAATGAACGTAAATCCCGTAGTAATACTACAAATAGTAGAGTTCCCAACAGAAGCCGTCACCCGGCGAATTTCACCGCCTGTAACATAAACAATCGCCTGTAGCATAGACAATCGCCGCATAGACAATCGCTGCGAAAACAGGCTAAAATATTTCGCAGAGTAAAATATTTCCTCTTCAAGACTTCAGCACAGAAATATCAGGAGAAAGACAAATTTTACACGATATTTGTCATTTAATTAATAACTATGTGGATAATTTGATGAAATCTCAAAAGAACTTTCTAAAATGCATGGAAGTGCCATTTCAGATGGTCTGAAATTTTTAAAACCTTACAGAGAGACGCCATTGGATTGCTCAAGTGAGTGATACCTTCGGACCCACATAGCCGCTACTTCTTTCAAAATACCTCCTACTCTAAATTTTATTGGAAACCTTCAGGGTTCTCATTAGGATATATAAAGTAGCAGGAGAACAGAAAAAGTAGACGGCAAGGTGAAGGTATTAGGGAGTGTTGTATTGTACAGTATGCGAGCGCGGAAGCACAGAAAAGTAGACGGCGAACATGTAGGAAGTAGACGGCGAACTTCGCCGGTGACCCGCTTCTATAATGAGAACCCTGAAACCTTGTATAGGCTATAAAAATCCCCCCAAGTTTTCAAAGATGCTCAGACCCCGGGCAACCAGAAATCGACAATTAGTACTAAATTAGCAATAAAATTTGGGAATATACAGGGTGTATCAAAAAAAGCGCAATCCTCGACTGAAATGTAAATTGCTAAACAAATAATAGACGAAACGTTAAAGTTTACATTCATTTTAAAGCGTAGCCATTCAGCTTTCTAACAGTGGGTTGTTTCTTAAATTTGACTCATTGGTTCGCGGGTAATAATACTTTACGTTATTGCGATTGGAGATTAAAAAAATTGAGATGGAATAACTAAACGTTCTCATGAAAATAACTGATTTTTTCATTAAAACAAAAAAATGTTGCATTTATTAAATGGATTGTAACAATAAGTATAATTACGGCTTTTCTTCCACTATTTTTAACTCAGTTTGAAACTTCAAATGCGATATAATTTTGGCTTCGACCATCTAAGCTGACTGACATCAACTTGCTATAATTTCTGTTTACATTACATCGCAATTCGATGACATTCTGGCTCAGACACCACAATGTTTTGACGATTTTTAGCATTCGTTTAGGATTTTCAAACAACCTGGTCTCTTTTAAAATACTTTTAATTTGTTCTTACGTGGTTTTCCAGATGTAGTGACGACAACATTAAAGTTTAAAGAAGAAAATTCTAACATTTAAACCGACTAAACAATAACATAGTAAACTTGCATAATTAAACAGCAACTAAAATGATAGGTTTTACTAAATCTTTTCCTGTGCAATTATTACTAGCATTGGAGACAAGGATAATAGTTTGTTTGAAAGAGAAAAGAACAGGCTTTGAAGTAAGCCTAAAAGCGTTTAACTAGAAATAGTATTTCGAAAGCTATTAAGCACAAAAGATGAATTGCGTTTATTTTGATACACCCTGTAGTTAATAAATATGCATATTTTAAAGCGGTTGACAATTAAAACTGTAAACTGTGTCAACACAACTATTAAGGTGTGGTCGTGGAAACCCTTAGTGGACCACTTTTATAATGGCGTCACATAACTACAACTACCAGAATTAAAGTACTTATGGGGTAATAACCCAAAAAACAAATATAATCAAGTAAGAATATGGAAACGAGTTTCAACGTACCTCACACCTCACAACAAACGGCAAATACGTGGCTTGTCACGTGACCAGCAGAATTGTTTATTTATACTCAAAATTTCATTTAAAAGCAAATATTTACAGCAAATATTTTGTAATTGTAATCAATTCCTTTATATTTTTTAACATTAATTTTGCAGCTGTGTTATTTGCTCTTAAATACATTTCACATAAATTGTAAAGATATTGTGCCTAACTCGGTGCCTGAGGTTGACACCTTCAAGAGAAGGGCGCCTTAATACCATTTATTGTACATACTTTTTACAGTTACCAATTTGGGAAATCAATGCTGCCAAGAAAGTGGATGACCTACTAGAAAGTTTTATTGGTATAAGGGATGCAGAACTCGGTATGTTCTAATATTAAAAGCAAGTGTGAAAACGCGCACACATTTTAGTGCTCTTTAATCTGTCTCCCAGGAAACAAAAATGTTCCTTAAAAATTCAGTATTTTTCAATCTTAGTCTTATATAAGTTTCAAATTAATACTATACTGGGCACTCGGAGACTGCATACCTCCTTCAACGTATTAAGTTAGACATGCATAAATTATACAATGGGCTAATTAAGCATTCAGTTTACTCTGCCCGCTAAAGCAAGACAAACGTTTGCTAATTTCTCATTCAATTTTCAATCCAATTTAAGCAGAATTTACTAATCAATTTTTCCTTGGGCAATATCCATTAGTCCAACAAAGTAGTCGTATTAATACGTTTGATAGTTCTTGAGATATCATTCTGCAAGACAGACAAACAGACAGACAGACACACATACAATCACGGATGAGAACATAATCTCCTGGCGGAGGTAATAAAAAGAATGTTTAATTTTAAAATTCATTATGTTTAACATTGATCGCTCGAACAGGATACAGTATTTAGTTCCCCAATTGTGACTTTTTGCTGAAACAATGTTTCCTGAAACAATGTTTCCTCGTTGTCCACCTTTCGGAAACGTGGGTAGGAAAGAATGATGTTGCGACACTTCACGATTCCTGATTTTCTGAGAGCTTAAGTTTGGATTTTTTGTCATTGTTAGCCGACACCCTGGTGGAACTATCAAAGAACAAAACGAATCCAAGTGAATTCACAGCAGCTGTGGAAACAAACTTTGGTGAATTTGAGTTTCCTGACGATTTTGTTTTTGATATTTGGGGAATGATTGATGATGCCAAGAACGGACGATTGTAGTTACGAACACGCGCACATTCACAGCAGGACAGCGGTTGCAAGTACAGCAATCAATATGAAAACAAGAAATATATAGACCTATAGTGATAGCCCAAATGAGCTAAGAAAAAACTATGAGCTGTACAAATATGCTCAGTGATAGAAAGCACTAATACAAAAAGGTCATTTCTTAAAGAAGTTGACTGTATATACTGTATTTACTGTAAAGATATAAACCATAAACTGCTTTTTGATTTTCCAGCAGTAATAGGATGATTATACGTGCAGAGTAGTATAGGGGTGCACCGGATAGAGCATATTACTATCTGGCTGGACACTGGATAGTTTAAAGGTTCAGGCCTAATCATACAAGATTAAATAGTTATTTCCATTGGTCATTAAGTGATGGTGTTTATAATATATTGACTTGAAATGATAGGAAAGAACTTCACAGTCCAACATCGACCAACATGCATGGTTGGAAAAGCCTAGCTCAAAATGTTCCAATTTCACATTTTTTTCGCATTTGCAAGCGAGCATGAAAAATCTTGAAAAATATTGCCAGCTTCTCCACGATCATTTCAAGTAAAAAATGTGATAAATACTTGCACTTTTTAATTAAACTACATTAATTACGTCATTTATAACCTGAAAAGAAGGCCTGAACCTATAATTTAACAATATCCGGTAACCAGATAATGAGATTATTTCGCTATCCGGCGCCGGATATGGTATCTGGTGCATCCCTTAATAGTAATTAGTAAGTGAAGTAGCAAGACGAGTTGAACTTATCTTTGTAGATCAGCTTAAAACAAATATCAATAAATTAAGATATTTTACTCAAGAAATAGTTTAATTTGTCATGTAGAATTATAAAGATGTGATGTGATTTGAAAGTTTTTTTGTAGTTCTATCGAGTAAGATGCCTAAAAATCCTGATATTTACCCATATACATTTAAGGGCTGTTTACATGAGCCCTACCGGGAGGGCTGGCCCTAGCAGTAGGGCTAATTTTCACCGCTTGTTTACATGAGAAAAATCAGCCCTACTGGTAGGGATAGCTTCCTTTCGCAAGTAGCACTTAAATGACTTCCGTGCGACTCATTATTTTTATTTTGGCGTCCAAAATCATAGTTTTCCGACTAAATTTTGGAATAAAAGCCAACAGACATTTGAATATCCGTTTAGAACAACTGGACTTTTTACCTCAGTTGGTTAGGGTGTTACCACCGGAATCGCAGGCTCGATTCTAGCCAGAGGGCCTATATAGTGGCATTTTTCGCAGCTGCTCCTGGTTAGGTGTAAAAATGTATATAATTTATACTCGAAATTTTCATCTTTTAATTTGAACAACAATTTTTTTAATTTGAACAACATAGATTAAGAATTAGCTTGCGTGCAATCTTGTCGTTAATTTGCAATTGTGAGAATGCAACTACCTGCACGAAGACTAGAATAGTGTAACACCTCGGAAAAGCGTGGCATATCCAAAAGTTGCGGGAACATTTTGTCACCAATGATCAAACTTCTGAATACAGGTCGAACCTCCCCAATACTCACGGAAACTGAATGGACAAATGAATGAGATACGGTAAACATGAGTCAAGTATACTGGAATACGAGGGTTGTCCAACACTATCGAACGAATCATGCCAATCGAGGAGATTCGAATCATAGATTTCGTGAATCGGTATGGGGTATCGGTTAGGTATAGTTAGGCCAACCTCGTACCCAGGGCCTTCCTGCCCGATATTTTTGTCAGTGAGTGACGCCTACTAGCCGTGACATACTTCGTCCATCGATCGGTTCTATTCATCGTTCGGATTCGTCCATTGTATACGATTGGAGACACATTCAGGCGCGCCATTAGTGAATCACGAGAATACCTGCAATCCATAAACCGATTCGAAAAATAGTTGTCATTCTTTCTTCCCAAAATTATTTCAATCAAGGTAGTCACTGCCACCTTATAATAGAGGCTCAGATTTGACTTCCGCTACCATTAAGGGACCATTAACCAATCAGATGCGTATTGATATATTCGATTAACCAATCAGATGCGTACTAAGCCAGTTTGAGGTAGCGGTAGTGGAACTCAAATGAACCTCTATATAGAACACTTCAAGACTAACAGTTTTACAAAATATAAATATAATTCCATCTATTCTCTTTCAGACATTAAATGTTAAAAATCCGACGTTTATGCCAGATTTAGCAACTAGCCTGACTATAGCCTCGTTTTGATGCTTGTTGTATACATTTTAAAGGGCTATAATTTCGCTTGCATGGATTGTTTTCAATTTTTTATTTAAACTTTTACACTTTGCCTTATAACAGTCTCTGTTGAAAAAAATTTTGTTAGCGTGGTAATGCATAAAGTATAATTAATGTAAAATGATGGTATCTGGTTTTCGAATCGGTCAATGGCTTGAACTTTCTTTACTGGAAGCTTAATCAGTGATCCACGCACTGGAGCAAGTAACGCTCACATATGGTTCTATACCAACGTCTTTTACCGCCTTTGATGGACGTCGGTTCAATTTGAAGTTGGACTTAATTAATTACTCAATTCAAATGACTGAAAATTAATTTTTATTACGCAGCACAGGCCAATTACGAAGTGCTTTACTACATGTTTTGTTTATGAGCTTCTTAGTTACTAAGGCCATGGGAATGAAAGTCATAGATTTGCGTCCACCGCCCGCATGCCTCAAAAGCTACCGCCTAAAATTTTCATTATTTACAAAAAAAATCATTATTTTCACAAATAAAGCAAAACTCAATAAAATTAGCAATAAAATTGTGTTTGATTACAATAAAATGAACATATTGCAGTGTGTTTGTCCTCAGTATCCACATTCTATGAAATTCAAAATTATATTCACCGAAATGGCGAAATTGGCACACAGATCTTCAGTACTGCAACTGCGTGAGCTCGAGATATATGTAATTCCGTGGCGTAAACGGTAATTCGTGTTTTGATCTCTGTATTTACCACCCAAAAGAATGGTAAAAGAATAATGAATAATGAAAAAACCCCGCTTGTTTTTTCAAAATTATCCGGACGCAAATCTATGACTTTCATTCCCATGGCCTAATGGGTAGCTTACGTCACAGACTCCAATGGCTTTATTTAACGAACAGCTGTTTCACGCTTGATCCGAGTACAGCTTGGCTGTACTGGGAGACGCGCGCATATACTTCGGCATTCCTCGGGCGTTTGATATTTGAGCTATACAATTCAATACCATGGTAATGCATAATATATAGTTAACATTCTTCAGCGGAAGCTTAAAGCTAGATTACAGTCCCTTCTGCGCATGTGTCAAAAATGTAAACAAATGTGAGCACACTTGTTTTGATTTGGTTTCTCCCCAGTCCTTATTCGGATATGCGCGCTCAAAATGGCCGATTCGCAAGAGTTCTATAATAGAGCCGTGACAGCCGTCCACTTCAAAGACAAATCCTTCTAATGCTGGTCGCCAAAACCAAACCAGGAAATGAAACGAACATTTCGCGAAAAGGTATGCAACGAAAATGTACTTTAATGATGCTATTGGTCGGTGAAATCATTTCAAAACTGAAGCTGGAATAAAAAAGTGACGAGCGTTCGCGAATACTCTGCTGATCGAGCCTGATACGAAACATCAAGACGGATTTAATTGTGGTAAGCACATAACACATATCCCTGGATATTTCAGTTATGTTAATGCTGTTATATTTCCTCATTACAAAACTTTATTGTGCACTTATATTATAGCGCTGTGGAAACCAAGACAGATCAGCAGCCAGATGAAACAATACAATGCAGACATGAGCCATTGCCAGTATATGTTCAGCAAGGGGAAACAGCAACGGAGCCACATAAAGATTCTTAAAGATTCTCCTAAACAGTACAAATACATCCTACAACTTATAATGAAGATATGTATAACATTTTATGCTTTCCTGAATCCTAGTGAGAAAAAAAGTGACTTTTAGTTTTCTTTTCATTATGAAATTCCATATTCTTTATATCACCTTTTCAAACTTAATTATTTTGATCATTCTGTAGGCATGTTAAGGGCACTGTAGCACCTGCTGATTGATGTGTTTTAAGAGCACTTAAATGGCTTTTTGGAAAGCCAAATTTTGATTTGCATGAACATTAACAAAATCAAAATGTGACTTGAAAAAAGCCATTTTTTAAAACACTTTGGTCAGCAGGCACTAATGTGCATTTAAACAGGAATAAAACTAATTATAAGTCTTCTTTAGGTATGGGGATTGGTATTGCAACTGATGACCGAAGGCAAATTGCTCCTAACATAACCCCTGTCCCTCCTCCTTCAGTCAAAGAACTTGTTGAAACCCATCAGTCTAGATTCAACTGATCACTGTAGACAAGTGTCTGGTACTTAAAACAAAGTGCTCTGGTTAGCTCATAATCCCTGAAAGGCAGTTCACCTAGGAGAAAGAACTCTTACAACCCCCCGGACCCCAATAGTGAGTCAGGCTGTCCATACTGGATTCATTGATCTTCGGTGCACTGCAATACACTTTCTAGGACTGGAGTAAGGAGCAAGGAGTAATTTTAAAGAATAAAAAAATCAATGTCAATACCAAATGTTGTGCTTGAACATCCAATGCATTTATAACTTGTCTTTTATAAAATGAAATATTACTGTTCATAAAAGATTTAACCCATTGACATGATAAAGTCTTTCATTTGTTAGCAAAATTTGCTGTGGTTAGTAGACAGAGAAAGCTTAGAATAAGTTTGAAGCAATTTTGAACTGCAATTTTCTTCTTTTGGTGTATGTGTTAGAGTGAATAATCAAGCCACGCAAAGTAATGTTTCC
>CACRXK020010437.1:4579-14666 GCA_902702795.2 Paramuricea clavata | reverse complement strand
TCTTGCGCAAACAATTAAATTGCGTACACAACTTTACATTATCATACTTCAACTATCTAATTTGCGCCGCTCTCGTGATTCGTGAAGCATAATAAAGGGCATAATATAAGGGTATAATACCAGCAAAAAAGGGCATAATTCCCATGATCGCTTCGAAGGCTGATCAATATTCAGGTAATGAGACATTGCGTGTGATCACTGATCATGTTTCTATATGAACGAGTGATTTCGTGTGAGTCGTGAGGTAGCAAATACGGTTGAACAAAATAGTCTGCATTTTCAAAATTCGGCGCGGGATCGGCGCCCCCTTTTCATTTTTGCGCCCCCCAAAAATTGCCAGCTGGGGGGGGGGCATGGCCCCCCGGCCCCCCCTGCCAGCACGCCACTGATATAGGGGCATTGCAGATTACAGGGTTCGTAGTCTCCAAGACCAAAAAAAACGAAGACTTTCAAAGATTTTTGCTGCCTATTTTCAAAGACTTTTCAAAGACATTTGAGAGCAACAAATCACATCCTAAAATGCGCCTTTTCGTCGATATTAGTGAAAATCTTGCTTCAATCGATCTATTTTATTAGCTAGGAAATCATAGGAAATCGTATAATCAAATACTCACTAAAAAATTTAAAGACTTTTAAAGACTTTCTTCGCTCTTTCACACAATGCAAAGACTTTTCAAAGACCTTAAAGAGCTGCACTCAAATTTAAAGAATTTCAAGGATTTCAAAGACCGCTACGAACCCTGAGATTAGCTCCTAGTTGCCACAAAATTTTGTTTTTCTTACCATTTACCTATTAAAAAAGTGAAATTTGATAAATCTTATAAAGAAGTGAAATTTCAAAGTTCACTTTTACCAAGTTAGGAAGATCGCAAAAACCTAAATACAGGACATTTAAACAGCTGTTAGATCAAGTTACATAAGGTTAAACCTTCTAAAAAAACAGTATTTTGTGGCCTTTTTGTACAATTTTAATTTGCGGTTTTTGACTATTATTAATATAACTCGGGATAGGCTTGGAAAACTGTACTACCCGTTTAAATGTTCTTCACATAGTTTTTTTGCGATCATTAATTGGCAAAATATAATTTTGAATTATCTTAATAAAATGGTGTGAAATTTCGTTACATAAGCATTTTAAAAGAATACATGCGCGGTTTTGAGACTCTATGAGCAAAAATATGGTCCCTAAACCACACCAGCCCCTCCCACGTGTAATTTAAGCACCCCAACGCTTTTATCACAAGTTAATTTAAAGAGTAATTAAGACCTTCACACCCTCTGTCTTAGGGCTGGATTTCAATTCATCAGCGACCATATTCTCAGTCAGCACATCATAGGTGACAACATTGACAATAGCCGAAGGCAAGGCAAGGGTACATTCGCTTTCATCTTTGCTCAAGACCGCCACATAATCCCGAGTTTTCTTTTGGACGTCGCTGACTTTAGCATACTCGTCGACACACGACTTCAAAACCACAGGCACGATACTGCAATTTGTAAGGCCGATCAGCTCGAATATGCGGATAACGGTAAACGTCGTAGCGGACCCAAACACTTTGACAAAGACCGAGGGCTTTTCGCGAGAAGCGTTGTGAAGCGGGTAGAAGTAAACAAGAAGGAATAAACAGGTAACTGCGAGAATATCAACGAGAAGAGCTGGAAGGTTAGGGAACCGGGAAAGGATTTTTCGTGACTGTAAGGACAATAGTTCAATTTTTAGGCATATTGTGAAAATAACTAATAACGGTATGAGGAACTTAAAAGTAAACACATAATCCATGTACATTTCTTCGTAGTGTTGATTTTGCCAAACGATCGCACACATTTTCGCACTGGTTTTGTTGAATGTAATTTCAAGGCTGTCCAATGAAATCGTCAAGGGAGTGGTTAGGAGTATTGCGATGAACCATAAATTTAACACAATTAGACAAGCGCTACGCCGAGATAGCACAACACGGTTCTTCTTGTTATAGTAGTATGCGACGCATATACACGCTAAGTTGGAAAGCGACACGGCAACACCGAGAAAGCCAAGCGAAGGCATGATTTTGCATAGGTAGTCCAGTCTTGTTCCCGATTCTCGCAGGCGTTCGTTATGTGTTGGTAGGAACGCGTGCGAGAATAGTCCCAATAGATTGGCAAATACTTGATTACATATCAAAACGCGTATTCCATCCAAAGATTTTCTACATTTCTCGCTCATGTACAAACCCAAGTAAACATTAGCTAGCACGCCCGCAAGTAAAATTGTCAGTGCGGTCCAACATTGAACGCCAACAGGCATGAAACTGTGCTGATGTAACCAGCTCACGACTGAGCTAGCACCATAAATTCTGGACTCCATGCAGTCAGAATTTAAACTTTGACAGTCAGTTAAGCTATATTTCTACACAGAGCTGTAAGCATGGAGCAGTTTAGCATTTAGCTACTAGTTAAGCAGGTGGCATTTCGAAACAAAACAGTCAACAAAAAATGCTAACTACCCGTTAATTTCAATAGCGTTAACGCGTTCGGTAAATAATTATACTCTCCCATTTTGGGCACGACGCGCTTAAATTTTGGCACGCGGACCCACTTTTTTGGGCACGGCACTCCTGATTTTTGTCGTGTAAACGCAAAATTTTAGGCGTCCTCAAGAGGTATAGTCTCGGCAAGCCTTAAAATTACTTATAATAATATAAATTATATTTATAATCGGCTTAATTTCAGTAACCGATTACATCAAGTATTAATTACTGCATTTTGCTTACGTATTACCTACTTAATCTATAGACTAATTACCTTTACACAATTGTGTAACCCACCCTGTCAACTTTCCCTGAGGGAGGAAACCGGAGCACCCGGAGAAAACTCACGACTTTCGGCAGAGAGTTGTACGGACTCCTTTCACGTGAGTCCATAGCGAAAACCGACCCGACGTTCTCAGAGGGGTAAGGCGCTTGCGCCACCGAAGCCCCTGCCCCTGCAAACAAAATATCGAGGGAAAATGTGTTCAGACGAAGCTGTAATATACAAGAGCTCTGATATTTTATGTATGGTCATGCATAAAGAAACTATTGAAATGGTATTCTTGCTACACTCAAATCCCACAACAAAGCGAAGAGAAAGGAACTGTATATTTAAGCAGTCTGAGCAATGCACATATATGTACTGGTGAAGATTGTTGTTATTTCATTATTAACAATCATTCGCCAAGGGCAAAGTGCTATCGGTGAATATTCACCATAAGCACTTGGGGTTAATACCAAGACATGTACAGGACGTCCCCCAAAAATGCAATTGCACATTTTTTATACATCGCTAATTATTAGTATGAATAGAGAGATAAAATGATAAATTTAATCTACGAGATAAATACTGTTCACAGATTTTCGTATATAGAGTGTTTAGAAATTCCTTACGTATAATTTACTAATCATATACCATCATTGATATTCAGGTTGGAATTTAAAAGGCCTGTTTATATGATCCCGTTAACTGGGAAACTCACTCTTCTATTAACTATGGTTGAATCGACTCCCAAAACCTTTTTTCTGTCACCATTTCTGACCGAGTTTTTCTCAACTCTCGTGTAGCAATCAAACGAGAACAAGAGTTGCATGAGAGTTTATAAGCGTTGACACATATTTTTTAGCCAGGAAAAAGGGGAGTTCATAAAATATTAAACAGTTTACGAAGGCGGGGAGGGAGTTTGCTGTTTTAGTTCAATCAATTGTTTTATACATGTCTTCTCACATTTTGTTCTTCTCACATAAGAGAGAGAGGGGTGGGGGAGGGGGGCAGTATTTTTCCGGGTAATGGAAAAGCAGGGTCACAAAATATCATTCCTTAAAATTTTGAATTACACCTCCCCCCCCTCCCGATAAATTATGACCAGTCCCTAATATAATCACTCAGCACAACTAATGGTATATAACCAAACCTACGAACATACGAACACAAAAATTGTTCATCTCACCCAAGCGAGTTTCTTGTTTATACAAGTTCATATAAACAGGCCATAAATCTGGGTGTCAGACCAAGTTAATTTTTAAAATGATACCCTCACAAAGTTGTCTATATCTTTTACCAAATATTCCACTCAGGTTCGTATTTGATATCGTCCTGCTGTTGTGTAGTATTTCACTCCCTTGAATGGCTTGTATTTCTGAAAAAACCCCAACATACAACAAAATTGTATGAATTAATAATCGGCTCCAGACCTTAACGTATAATATTGTTCTAATCAGTGAAGCCGGGCTTACACTTTCGGAAGCAAACGCAATAAAATTATTCAAGGGCGGATTTACTGGGGGGGGGGTTAGAGGGAGGGGTTAACCCCCCTAGAATTTCTCTAACACCCTCTTAATATAAAGTGTTCAACCCCACCAAAGTTTCGCTTCACGTCTTTAACCCTATCGCCTATCCCCTGCCAAAGCTCGCTCAGCGGTGCCGCTTGCACCCCACTAGAAATTTTTCCACCCCTCCTTTTAAAAATATTAAAATGGATTGAAACATGTACGTTTCCTCACCTCTCCATAGATATCAAGTCTACTGACTTTCAAACCCGACGCAGCATACGCACTGATCTTGAAGTCGAGCTGAAAAGGAAAAAAATCCTGTGTTACCTGGATACATGATCTGGAGATCAATATGTTACTTGAATATTGACGTATTAGGCCTGGCTAGACTTGCACCAAGTCTCCCACTTAAAGGGGTTTTTATATCCTGGAGTTATGAAGGATCTCAAAAAGGCGAGCGGGAGTAATTTTAAGGTAAGCGAGTGGGCGCCATAGAAATAATAGATATATCTATTATTTCTGTGGTGGGCGCTCGCCACCTTTGAAACACCGTACATGCAAACGAACACGTTTTTCTTGGCAACCTTCCCTTTACAAATTATATTTGCTCGTGTGTACGGCAAAAACTTGGCAATCTTTTTTGCCAAGGAGTCTTGATCCAAAGCCAGTCATGTCAGCTTTTGGACTGTGTATAAAACTTGACAAGTGTACAAGAAACACTTCCACATTGACGTTAGATAAATGTTTAACAATATATAGCCCGTGCACACGGCAACAAAACTTGTCACGGAAACCTGTCCAGGAAAACTTGCTGGTCTGTCCGTGGGCTTAAATAAAGCAAAACAACCAAAGTAACGCCCATATACTGACGTCATTCGCACACATATGAGATATCAGTGAACGTTTGGTCTTTGTTATACGATTGTAAGTAATCACAAGGCGCTCAAAAGAGCATTAACTAACTGGGGTTATATTATATAGTGTCACTTGAAGAGTTGTCACCTGTCCCTTGTTGTATAAAATCTTTACTTTGTTCTTATAAAAGAATAGTTAGCAGATACGGTTAGCTATACTGCTCCTTCACCACTGGTTCAGTAACTTCCCCACGAAGGGCCTTTGTTTGAAACGTCGAAGTTTTACTTGTATTTTTCAGGTATAGTTGAATCCCTCGCAATCCACAGCATTCTGGTGTTATTAGAGAGGTTAAGATACCCCGGTTCCAGTTTACGGGTACGGGTGATACACGCGTACCAGTACTCGTAAATTGTGAGACGACTGGAAATCCAGGGTATTCCGGCGTGAGAAAACCTATCAGAGAATCGTAACTTTCGCTGCTGAGGTTCGCCATAGATTGTTGAAAACTTTGACGAGCATATGTTCATTATTTTAAGATGTTAAACGGTCCACAAATAGTAAATAGAAATCACCCGTACTCGTTTGTCTTTTAGGTGTAGACTATGGTTTACCGCGGGAAACGGGTAGAAATTACGGGTAAAAATGCAGACATCAGCAAAAATTGGTAAACAAAATGGCGATACTCGTACCCGTGAACCGTACCCGGTATCTTAACCTCCATATTGTCACTATCTGTGCTGGCACAACCGTTCCAGTTTATATCGCATTAAAATATCATGCTCGAGATGTTATATTATTTCATACAACTGTGCATCGTTGTCTTTGTATTTCTGTCTTTGCCGGACTATAAACTATAAGATGTCATTTTGCCGCTTAACAGGATTGATTTGGTATTAATACATTTCCAAATTCACTATTCTTGTCGTTCAATCCACAATGTTGTAAAAACAGTTTTAAAGGAACGCGAAACACATTCACGATGCAGGCTAAAATAAACAGCAGCTTTGGCTTTTTTTTAGTAAAATTCTTGAATTTTCCTCAAAACGTACGGTTATTCATGGCTGAAATTTGGCAGCTCATTAATAATCTATTGTGTGGCTATCGACGACGATCCACTATTCACTATCCATCAAAAATGCGCGCCGAAACCTATACTCGGCTGGCAACGTAAAAACATTTTCATATGAGCAATGAATAATATACAAACTTACAAAGATGGTCGGACTTTCTTCAGGAGGTGGAACTCCGCTTTGTAAAGATATCTGAAACGAAAATATCACAATTAACCTTCAGACAGTTCCAGCAAGGGACGTTTTAGACAACACGTTTTTGACAACCGGAAGTCAATGGAACCGGCACATTGATTGATGCTTGAAATCAAGAACGACATGAGGTGAAGTTAGTTCACGGCGAAGCAGCGAACAGTCGTATAGGGGTTCAAATAATCGATTAGCTATTAACATGCGTCTTCAAATTGTCATTTTGAGAACAAAATGTCATCGAACTGCTATACCGAATGTAAAATATAGAGGGCACATTTTTGTCTACGATGAAAGGGCTGCACGTTGCTTTGCACAAAACTGATCCAACGAACAAAGTAGATATTATCTCACACTTACGTTTCCTTTAATATTTGGTGTAGGATTCTGTGCTTGCATTTTGCCGATCTAGAAAGGAACACAGTAAGCACACTGTTTTCACCTAACGTTTTCAAATTTTATATCGAATTTGATATGGTCTAATATTCAATCTTTCAAGATGGAATGTATCTAAAATTGGGTACTTTACACTTTACCGTACCGCAAGTATATGATGGCGTGTGTTCTGACGGTTTTTCCGTTCTTTTATTAGAGTGTTTTGATGGCGTATGTATTCAGTGATTACTCCGGTACGGTAAAGTGTAAAATTTTCCTAAAATTGTGTCTGAAGATGGAAGAAATCAACCTCTGGAGGCTAAAAAGTACGAAAATTTTCTGGATAATATTTGAAAAGTTCTGTCTTTTGAAATTCCCCATCACCTAGTTGAGTTTCCTGTTTGGGATTTCCCAGTACAGCACTGAATAACGTATAACCTAGATAGCTGTACTCAGCGTTCCTTCGCGATGTTACATGCTGCTATTTTATGTTTTTATAGTTTATAATAAAATGTCTTTAAAATAATCCCTTGACAGTAGTTTTAATAAAACTGTTTTATTTACCTCCTATAAAGATTACTACTTGTGTTTATTGCTATCTACGATGGCATGCACAGACCGCTCAAGATGGGTAAAAATTAAACGTTGAATGGGGGTTTAAATAGAGAATAATACATGGGTGCGCGGAAATACCAGATTTATTTCGAGTGTTGAACATGATATCTCACGAGTGAGCGAAGCGAACGAGTGAGATATCATAACATGACAAATAAATCTGGTATTTCCAAGCACTCATGTATTTTTCTGTTTATTATATAAAGGACTGTCTTTGAAAAGCGATAATTTTTACAGAAAAGCGAAAATTGAAAAGCGATAATTTTCACATGTGAGATTATCATAAATAATCTCACATGTGAGATTATCACTTTCACCAGTGCTCGAAATCTCTATAAAGCACTATACTTTATATAATAAATTATAGGAAATATGGGATACATACCTCCCATGTGAGTTCTTTCTTTATGGGATCAAATGAATATGTACCGACTAAAAAAATAGTACGAGATATATTGAAAAAAAAAACGCTCTTATTAACACGTTCAAATTGTGCAAATATCAGAACTTTGGGCATCTCGCTCAATATAATTAGTTTTTGAAGGAATTTGTAGACGGAACTTTCGAGTGAAATTTTATAAAATTATTATAGCTAACCAGGAGTAGTCGCAAAAATTACGACGATGCCCTCTGATTGGAATCGAACCTGCGGTCCTGCGATTCAAGTGCAGCGACAGGGAAAGTAACCAGAAACCATACGGCTTATAAGAGGATGTCTCCTGCAGGAGTATGTACAGACAATTTAGACATTCACATTTGCGTAAATACTGTTAATTCTGAGAGGGAAATTCATTCTTGATTTGCCTCTGAAGATCACCAGTGAGCTTGACAATAAAACTATTGTTGATGCAAGTATAGACTTGCTCCAAGTCTCTAGCTCTCTTTCATTGTCATATCGATGCACTATAGTGTACATTACATGACGTAGCCCGGAGAGGCGGAGCGAGAAAGAGAGACTTGAAAAACTGAACCGAAAATGCAAGACTTGTTTTCCTTCAATTTCTTTCTGTATTATTTATTATAATGGAACTCATGTTATTTACACTGTGCTAGATCAATATATATAAACACTGACAGAAAACAATTAAAGCAAGTCTTGCATTTTCGGTTCCGTCTCTTTCTCGCTCCGCCCCTCCGTACCGTAACGTCATGTAATGTACACTATAGTGGATAGATACTATATGACAATGAAAGAGAGACTTGGAATAAGTCTAATGCAAGTATTGCTGCATTCTATTCCTGAAGCCATTTAACGTCTCAGCATTGCTGACTATATCTGGGAGGGAACACGAGTTAGGACCTTGATAAAGTGTGGTGAACTGTTTTATGTTAGTTCTACAAGCATGCGATCGATATAAACTAGCGTTTCTTGTATTGCATTGCAGGACTGTTCGGTATGAGAAATTTCCGGTATCGGTATACCGAAAAAATTATACCGATATTATCGGTATACCGGTTTTCCTTTGATAATTATAAAGAAAAATTCTTTAATGGAAATTTGAAGGAAATTTTGAGTAATTCTAAAAGGGAAAACGATAATTTTGAAGCTGTTTCGAAATCTAAATCATTTCAGTAGAAAGTTCTTTGAATTGCAATTCAGTAGTAAAATAAAGGTTTTGGTTTTGCCATATAGTTGGTAAATGTAATACGGTATATACCGAAAAATTCCGGTATATCGCAAATTTCGGTATATCGGTACGGCTGAATATCCGGTATCGATATACCGATATTGATTTAATACCGATATTTTCTGTATATCGGTATACCGAACAGTCCTGTTGCATTGATGAATTTGATTACTAGTTGCAAAAAGATGACGGTAGTAACTTATTGCATGTGGTAAGAATACATGAATTTTCCAATGTATAATCAGAGTTAATCTTACTTACATCAAAGCAGATTCAATTGGGTAAAATTGGAGCAGTAGCTAATCAGAATTTGTCAGCAGTCTGACAATTCGTCTCTGTAATAGTAATTCACGCCGTTAATTTGAAGAATAGGTAAAGTAAATTAACGTGTAATACAAGGACAATTTGGTACTGGTAGACAATTTGAAACGAGCTCGGTAAATGACACCAATGGCCTTGAAAATATTTTTGCAGACATGACCGATATGTGGTTTCCAAGAAAGGTTTTCATCTACGAGGACTGAAGGAAGAAATTTAACATGCTTCTTTCAAACGATGAACTTGTGGTTAGAGCTCGACAACTGGACTCTGCAGCTCTGTTAATTGACTGGAACGCTGCACCGGAATCGCAGGACCGATTTCTGCCCGAGCTAGGGCCGATAGTTGAATTTTTCGCAACTGCTCCTGGTTAGGTATAATAAATGCACAAAAATTCCACTCCAAATCAAATCCCTTCAAATTTTGCAGTATCTCAGTGGTGTATAACTGAAATGATAACAAGGAGGGGGAAGGGGGGTGGGAGCTCTTAAAGAGGGTTATAAGGCGTGGAGAGTGCAACATGATAAACATATAAACAGTTCCAGTACTTAGTTTTGGTTCTGGTAATTCTTCAGTTAATATTAACTTAAAATAAAGATTACCGAAGCTATTTCATGTTACAGATTACTGACATCATTACCGCATTATGTTAACAATACAGTTGCAAAGGACTGTACAGGTTATGAATATGCAATCTGCAAAAATATTGGGAAGCCAGCCCCCCCAAACCGGCATGAGATTTTTAACAAGGAAGGCT
>CACRXK020010436.1:0-17668 GCA_902702795.2 Paramuricea clavata | reverse complement strand
TCATGACGACCCGCACGTTTTGAAAAACAGCGGGATCTGCAAACTGAGTTTGCAACTTCAGGAAACGAGCAACGCTAATCGCATTATTAATTACCGCTATAAGATGTCATCAATCCCAGGTTCAGTTGCTTAAACGCAGTGTGAAACCAAGCAAGTAATAAGTTAATTTTCTGTTATGCATTAAAATAAAAGTGTACAAATATGTCAGGATGATATTTACGATGCTGACTGTTGACAAGTCACCTATGGTCAGGCTATACCACAGCGTATAATGTGAAATAAGGATGCGTGTAATAATACTCGAGCTTGAGTTGTAAAACAAAACGTTCTTGATATCTTAGAGATCGAATAGCGTGAATGATATTCAACCTAGATTTTGTTTACGTTCAAAGTATGGCGTGATAATTCCATATCGAAACGTCGAAACCTATTTGCCGTCTTTATAGATCTTGGCAGTATAAAAAGTGCGGCGGCTTCAATGGCTCATACACTTATACCGCTTTTCCCAAGGTCCTAGTGCGCAAATGAATCTGGAACAAACGTTTTTACCGTTTTCACCAAGATATATATCTACATATTATTCCAAAAACAATAGCTGCATTGACACCATTGTCTTAGCTATTTTACGGAATGTACGCCCGCGCCGGGTATTAAATAATATAAGACTCCTTTTAAGCTTCCACTGGTTAAGAAAAGATGGGGCATCTTCATAACCTGTCAGCAAAAGATGGGACATCTTTCTGACACAAGAGTTTTCACTAAAAGTATTCTATAGATATTATTCAAAAAGCTATAGCACTAGCTGCACCGCCTTACCCTAACTTAGCGTGATGTAAAGAATAATATAAGACTCCTTTTAAGCTTCCACTGGTTAAGAAAAGATGGGACATCTTCATAACCTGTCAGCAAAAGATGGGACATCTTTCTGACACAAGAGTTTTCACTAAAAGTATTCTAGATATTATTCCAAAACCTATAGCACAAGCTGCATCGCCTTACTCTAACTTAGTGTGATGTAAAGAATAATATAAGACTCCTTTTAAGCTTCCACTGGTTAAGAAAAGATGGGACATCTTCATAACCTGTCAGCAAAAGATGCGACATCTTTCTGACACAAGAGTTTTCACTAAAACTGTAAAAGTATTCTAGATATTATTCCAAAAACTATAGCACTAGCTGCACCGCCTTATACCCTAACTTAGCGTGATGTAATGAATAATATAAGACTCCTTTTAAGCTTCCACTGGTTAAGAAAAGATGGGGCATCTTCATAACCTGTCAGCAAAAGATGGGACATCTTTCTGACACAAGAGTTTTCACTAAAAGTATTCTAGATATTATTCCAAAACCTATAGCGCAAGCTGCATCGCCTTACTCTAACTTAGCCTGATGTAAAGAATAATATAAGACTCCCTTTAAGCTTCCACTGGTTAAGAAAAGATGGGACATCTTCATAACCTGTCAGCAAAAGATGGGACATCTTTCTGACACAAGAGTTTTCACTAAAAGTATTCTAGATATTATTCCAAAACCTATAGCGCAAGCTGCATCGCCTTACTCTAACTTAGCCTGATGTAAAGAATAATATAAGACTCCTTTTAAGCTTCCACTGGTTAAGAAAAGATGGGACATATTCATAACCTGTCAGCAAAAGATGCGACATCTTTCTGACACAAGAGTTTTCACTAAAAGTATTCTGGATATTATTCCAAAACCTAACGCTATCGCTGCATGAACCGCTTTACTCTAACTTAGCGTGGTGTAAAGAATAATATTATAGACTCCTTTTAAGCTTCCGCTGGTTAAGAAAAGATGGGACATCTTCATAACCTGTCAGCAAAAGATTGGATATCTTTCTGACACAAGAGTTTTCACTAAAAGTATTCTAGATATTATTCCAAAACCTATAGCGCAAGCTGCATCGCCTTACTCTAACTTAGCCTGATGTAAAGAATAATATAAGACTCCTTTTAAGCTTCCACTGGTTAAGAAAAGATGGGACATCTTCAGAACCTGTCAGCAAAAGATGGGACATCTTTCTGACACAAGAGTTTTCACTAAAAGTATTCTAGATATTATTCCAAAACCTATAGCGCAAGCTGCATCGCCTTACTCTAACTTAGCCTGATATAAAGAATAATATAAGACTCCTTTTAAGCTTCCACTGGTTAAGAAAAGATGGGACATCTTCATAACCTGTCAGCAAAAGATGGGACATCTTTCTGACACAAGAATTTTCACTAAAAGTATCTAGATATTATTCCAAAACCTAGCGCTGTCGATGTGGCATACTCCAAATTTGATATTTCAACTATACTCTATAGGTACTATAGCCACAAAAAAAATTGGATATTGTCAAATCTGAAAGCCAGGGGTACAGCTCATCTACGCGTTTACTCATCACTAGCTCGCCCGGGAAATAATCTGGCGATGCCCAGCGTAATGTCTAATCAGAATGATATCAAATTTAGTTCAATGGGCCATTTTAGACTAATTTTCGATTCTTTTGAAAATGCTTACGCAAGTCAGTTTAATTTAAACGCTTGCATGTATCTCAGTCAATATTTCGTCATATCTCATGTATAACCTATCAAAATTTAAGTTAGCCTTTTATGAATACAACTACATTTATTTGAGCGACGTATAGCTCTTATAGTTTTTTCGCTATGATAGTTCAAACGCCTGAACTTTTTTTGCGCCACCCGGGATATATATGTAAATAAATATTATTTGTCTTGTGCTACCTTGTATCAAAATATAGAAATGAGTATATTAAATAACGAATATTGTACAATCAACTCGCGGTTGTGATAGCCCTGCTTGAAAGCCGTGGTATCTAGCATACTGTATACTAAAGAAATAACAATAACTGATTGCGTGCTGCAATGCCTATAAGCTATAGCCTTTTGACTATTACCTAACCTTACTGATTGAAAATACTTCGCATTAATCTTTAATCTTTATTCTTTAATAAGCAGCCATCAAAATATTGCCAGTTTGTTCGATCTTGATCTCCATTCTGAATCCATATTACACACGATTGTCAAGCAGAATGCACTCTTCTTCAGACCAGATTTTGGCGCAATTTGAACTTTGCGCGGCATTGTCTGCTAACATTATTATGAATTGGTGATGACAACCTGGTTTGTATGTTAGCTCAGTTAGTTATTTGCAACATCATATCTATGGGGTTAAATTTCATGTACGCATAAATTATTTCACTATAAATTCATTATACATGTCACCACTCTTACCACCTCGACTAATAATGCTGTGGTAACTAACACCTTCAAGATAATTCAATTTATAGGCGTGCGGGTCGTCATGCTTTAATAATCATTAACGTATTCGCGCCTTCCAAACAACGACAGTATTCACAAGTGGCATTGACACACTCAGCATTATATATTTCACATGGTTGAGATTCTGTGCATGAATCTGTACATTTCAAATTCGTAAATATATCGCGTTCACTTCGAAATATTTTGAAGCCACTCTCTGTGCCAGTACTTCCGCATAGCCATACGCAAAGAACCGCAGAGAATAAAACGTAGTATGTGAGTCTATTTCTTTTGGTAAACCCCATTTACTTTGCCTTTCAAGTTTCAACGAAATTAACTAAACTCTCCTAAATTGAAACGATAGCCTAGTTTTGGTTTGAGATTGAAAAAATGTCAGTTTAAAAGCTCTCGTAGTCGGGAGTTTTTATATACATATATGCAAATAAGTATATGGTAATTTAATTAAATTACACAGTTGCGGGAAAGCATCCGGTTGTATTGAAAATGAAATTGCATAGTGCACTTAAACTCGTGAGCCGATGTCTCAAAGACATCTTGCACTCTTCGACTTGTTGCTGCCGTGCCGTTATAAAAGACGCCCATTCATAATACATATAGAGTCAGGGTGTTTAGTGTTATGTTGGATAATACTGCATGTAACGGATAATTCATTTACATAAATATGGCTATTGCAATAAGAAGTTACCTAATCTTTCACTTTCGCAAAAACATAATAAAAATGCATGTTTCGTTTGGACGTGGTTATTTGTCATTGTTAAGTCGCTTTTTGATGGATGTATACAGTTATCATATACTTGATAACAATATTCCTATATATTAAATGTTATACTGTAACAGTATATGGTATTATCCGGAATTGGTGCTGTTAAACTAGTAACTGTGGATCATAGTTGAATGAAATATAGTGATTGCATGATGGAGCTAAAGGGATCTCTGAAAATATTCAGAAAATTAAAATGCGTGGTAAAATTTCCACTTCTTCAACAATGATATCAACGATTATGTGACAATGTTGGTATTTTATTGTTTTAATTTTAATTAACTGAAAGTGAAATGTTTATTATCATGAGGCGGTAACTAAGCAATTTTTACGGCATCATTCATTCACATCAAAGCTCCGTTCAGCCAGCCCAAAATCAACCTTGTTGATCTAACCACAATATATTGGACGATGTTGGATACAAATTTTGAATGAAGTCAAACCTGATCCGCAAATATCTGATCCAATATCAGCCAATAATGAGCGGAAATTAATGAAGTCAATAGTTTAATTAATGTTTGTCCACGGAAAGACTTCATTGATGGATTATAAACTGAACGAGAAGCAACCTTGGTCAATAATAACCTTAGTAAGACTGACAACTGAAACTGGTAAATGCATGGGCCAGAAAGGTTAACGGATTAATGCTGGGTTAGGAAACAAGAGTTCATATAAGCAGTTTTTCGTGTTCCGTTTTGTCGTGTAATTTGAATATATTTGAATAATGACTGGACTTCGTCTTTTCCGAATCTTTAATAATTTTTTCGTCTTCAATTAGCCTCCTCCGCAGGCAACTCTGTGGCATCCCAAATGGCAAACTTTTGAAAAATCCCCATCAAAAACGAGCTTTTTACTTTCGCGAACGGCGAATTCAAAATATTTTTGGCCGAGTAGTAATAAAATTAAGGGGATAGGGAGTTAATTCGCCTTTTCCTCGGCCCAATCCTCTTAATTTTATTACTACTTCCAATCCCCTTAATTTTATTAGTACTCGGCCAAACAACAATATTATTTTATTTATTGAACGTTCTCTGACTAAATATTTATTTCTACGAGCTTTCGGCTATCAGTCTATAGCCTTCGACGGGTGAATACAAATGATTCTATAAAGGACGCTAAACTTAAGTAGATGGTATGAAATATGAGACTATCTATGCTATGTTACAAATGAGGAATATAAATATTTAATTAATGTTTCTTGAGTAGTTCCTTTCTTAAGAGTATTGTGTATTGTGCTGGAAGCGTATTAGAGTTATTATCAGCTTCGGAGTTATTATCAGCTTCGTCTGTTAGTGCAGTGTGCCAGGACTCTAAGGTTTTAAGGTTCCTATGATTTCCCTTGTCCATTACTTTAGCATTGGCAAAGTCAATAATATGATCTTGAGTCCATGCGTGTTTCGCGACATTCGACCCCTTCTTGCCTTGTTTCATATTCCTCACGTGTTCGGACATTAGACGTGTGCAACTGATTAGACATTAGACGTGTTCAACATTAATATTATGAATTCGCCGTTTGCAAAAGTAAAAAGCTCGTTTTTGATGGGAATTTTTCAAAAGTTTGCCATTTGGGATGCCACAAAGTGACCTTTATCTTATTACAAGTGACACATTTACGAAATCATATACAATACATACA
Source organism: Paramuricea clavata (assembly GCA_902702795.2). Taxonomy (NCBI): domain Eukaryota; kingdom Metazoa; phylum Cnidaria; class Anthozoa; order Malacalcyonacea; family Plexauridae; genus Paramuricea; species Paramuricea clavata. The sequence continues at coordinate 11,970 of CACRXK020010436.1, read as the reverse complement.
GTTATATCAGTGACTAATATGAAAGAAAGGTCTCTTCATGATTATATAATTTGTTAGTAACAGGAATTTAGGGCTCTGAAACAATTGTCTCAATTACGGAAGGAGACTCTATAGACTTGGCCATGGCTAAGTACTTTCCAGAAGGGTATATTTCTCCTCTGCTCAATTAAAACAAAATGTAAGACTATAGTCAAAATCTATATAATCACAACCGTGTGACGTAAAACCCCAAGTAACAGCAGTTTTTAAACTTTCTTCCATTTTGAATTTTCGTTCTGCATTATACCGAATTAATAGAGTCATACAATCTTCACAGGCAGCCTAGTGCCAGTCGTTCTGAAGCAAGCGCGAGAAAAAACGTGGATGTAGTACGAGACTGGGACCTAGGTGTGACGTCACCGCTAAAGGTGCTTCAGAACGCCTAGCAGATTTCAGTATTTTTAATATGGCGGAAAATTTATATATACAAATAACCTTGTAAATACGACAATGTTCGCTGATCATGTTCGATGCCTGCATAACCAAATTCAAACTGTATTAAAAATGTGGTCAATTAAAACAAAATAATATACAAATTTACGATACTGAGTCTGAGCAATGGTCGTATAATCGTTGATAATATTTATATACTCGCAAGTTGTGATCAACACTATAGATCATACTGGTATACACAACTACGCGGCTCTACTTGACAGGTTTAAGTATAGCTGAGGAGATTGGAAATATTTGCCTGACATGACTGTGTTGTCAAAACATTTTTAGTCGGAGACTCGGCATAATTTTCAAGCTTCTAGATAGCATTTAATATGGCTTTATATTTTAGTAAACACGAGTCATACTTAGCCCGTTATTCCATTCTGACCGTATGGTAGCAAAACGTAGCCTATTTCATTGTTCCGACAGCATTAGAGCAAAACTAATGATTTAATTATAAACCCAAAGAAAATTTCCATAACATTTTCTATTTACAAATGCGATATGCTTGGTAATCAGGCCAGGGACCACTTTTTTGAAATCAGGGACCATTTTACCGAAATCTGCTAGGCTCTCTCGCTCAAGCGTTCCGCACAGCACACCCAGGCATAAAACTTTTAAGACTTATTTAAATATATCAAAGCAGCGAATAGAGAGAGAGAGCCTGGGACTAGGCTGCTTCACAGGTATATCCGAACATATATTCAACTATAATGAATACTTAATTAATATAATACAGAAATTAAAATGTTAAATCATACATCTACTCTATATATAAACTGTTCATTCATAAGCAGAGAAATAGGTTGATACAGCATTTTCATAATAAAATGAAAAGTTTTAAGTGTGTTTAATAAAACTGGCGAGTTACCCGCCAAGGGTACTCAGCAACGGCGTGATCCCGGCTGTTATAGGAACTTAAAGTATTCCCGGTCACGTGATGCCTAAAATCTAGCAGATTTCTAGTTATATATCTTGGATTCCTTTACGACTGAATCATACAGAATGCAAATTATAAATTAAACGATAAAAGTCTTCCAAATATCAAATATTTATTGATCTCATCTTGGATTGCTAACTAAACAAATCTGCTAGATTTTAGCAGATCACGTGACCAGCGTCTACCAGGGTCTTCTCCCCTCGCCAAATGAAAGACCCAGCTGGGTGCGAGGTTGGCGGAGCCGAGTATCTTTATGTCTGATAAAACAGGCACTGCGAATGTTTTAAATTGCATAAAACACGATGGATCTAGTAAGTTCATTGGCGAAGTAATTTTCAAAAAGTACGTTGTGTGAGTTGAGAAAATCAAAGTTAAAGTTTATGTAAATCAAGGGAAATCTCTATCACATCTAAAGATTCGACAAGCTTATGATTTTTCTCATGTGTTTTCCTCATGAATTATTAATAAGTTTTTGTAGTATAGTATTAACAATATACATAAAAAGATATATATTCCTATATGAACAGATGACTTAAACTAAGTTCTAAGAGTTTACTTCAATTTACCTTTGAAATCATGGTTTAATAATTAATTATTCGTGCTCTTTTGTTTGGTGTGGCAAACTTAATCTCTATTGCCATTTCCGTAACAGCAAGACCTTAATATTTTATCGTCTAATCCTCTCCTTTGGTTATTTAATTAAAAAGACATATTAAACAAAATATAGTTGTTGGACAAGGAACTGGTCCCCAATCGCTGCTAATCTTGTTGTTGTTGTTGTTGTTGTTGTTGTTGTTGTTAGAGGGCGACGCTCTTTGAAAAAACCCTAAAACTCCGTCATTACTTGTCCGATCAGAATGAAACTTGACATAATTATTCTAAGCAATATTCCGCATCGATTGACGGTGTTCGATTTTTCATTTTTGACTTTCGAAGCAAGATACAAGCAATTCTTGACTCATGTATTCGTATATAGCAAATAATATATATACATATCATTAATATTCAGCATAATATACAGTATATCAGCTAACGCAAACGATCAGAAAGGCATTGTCTTCTCTATTGTTGTGAACACAATGACAATAGTCTAAAGCTTCTAATTAAAGAATGTGAACGACTAATTTTAACCAGTTGTTATAAGTTGACTAATTAAATTTAACACGCTGGTTTAGTTTCTCAAAGCGCAGAGGAGTATATAATACTCCTACCTGGCTATCATATAATATTCATGGTCATAGAAAATCGTGAACCGTAAAAACAAAGACATGTCAATTTGTTTTTAGCACAAGCATCCACTTATGAAACCACATGACTAAGCGAGATGAAACTGCATTAGCCTAGCAACAATTCTGATAATTTGCCCGTTTACACGGCACCTACACTATACTGCATGTAGCTGCAGTATTTTGCAATGGCACGCACGGGAGCGCAAAATTTGATGTACGGCAAAAGTTAAATTTAGGCACGGCATGTTTATTCTAAATATTCGGTGGGACATTTAACTTATCTATCGAATTCGAATGTGAGGAAATACTTTTGAAAACTGCGCATTTAGTTATCTATATGCATGCTTTGTGCATGATTTACACCTCATATATATATACACAGCACCAGACACATTTTTGCCCGGATAAAGTATCTTGCATGACCAAATTAAAGCAAAACAATTAGCGAACTCAGTCTACCCTGCCAACTTCGAGAATCATTAGTTTCATAAGTGTCTATAGTTATTTGTTTATCAAGTCAAAATCTCGAAGTTATAGTACGATCGTACTTGTTTTATATCAAACCGCATTTACTCATTAATTAAGTATTGTAGTATAGATGGAATGTCTAGTACATGTTTGAAAGACTAACATTTTTTGTGATAAATATTGAATATAACATGCAGTCAGTTTATGCGGTAGTAGATGAGTTTCGGGAATCTGTACTGTTGGAATCTTCAATAACAGTATATGTGTGATCACTGGAATGTGGTATTTCATCTGTTACCTATATGTAAATTAATTTGGTTTAATTAGTAACTTCGGCAGCATAAAATTACAACAAATGGTGTGGCGGGGTCGCTGCCACAGCTTATTGACCTACCAAATATGTTCCTTCTCAGTACAAAGCCAAAGGCAAACGGGGAGAAAGTTTACACTTCATAAATATTTTCAGTTACCTGGGGGTTTTCTACATCTTCTGTTTCTTCCAACGTTGAATAAACAGGTGGTTGAGGTAGATTTGATTCTTCCAGTGTATGATACAGTGCAGTGTTGAGAGCAGGAGAAGAATGTTCGTTACTCGTTTGTGCGATACTCGGAGGAATCGAAGGTAGGTCAGTATTCTTTGCATAGCTGTACTCTTGTTCTGTTGATACTGGTCCATCCTGTTCTAGAGTATGGTACAGACCACCACTGGTAGCTGGCTCAATATCTCTCTCGCGCACTGCCTTTGTATTTGCAGTATCTCTAGGCAGATCTGTATCTTTGGCATAGATATACTCCAGCTCTGATGATCCATAGTTAGCTATGTTGGTGTTGTCAGGGTAGTTATAGAAATCATCATCAGTCGGTTGTCCAGGCTGTTCTAATGTTTCATACACAGCGCCATTACGTGTAGGTTCCTTGGCCGCTGGTTTCGCACCTACACTAGATCTCGGCAAATCTGTATCGTTAGCATAAATGTACTCTTGTCCTGTCGATGCTGGAACACTGACGATATTACAGTCCGGGTTTGTATAGATGTCCAAGGATGTTCCAGGTTGGTATGGTGGTACTTCCTTTCCTTCCTCCTTTAGCGTTTCGTATATTCGATCTGGGTCTTCGTAAATCTCCTTGGAAAAGTTGACAGTCCCAATTTCTGAGAATATGGAGAGATAAAACGTATATAGTTACTCCACAACAGTTGACTTTCACTATATTTAACCATGATCTTTCGATTCAGTGAAAGGGTTGTTTGGTTTGTAGCCATATTATATATATTCCATGCAACCTTAACTGGATTTAGTATAAACCTACTAGTAGGCTATCACATTTCGTACCTTCTGATTGGCTACGCTACTAGTAGGCTATTAGTGATAGCCTACTAATAGAAAATTCAAAATGGCGGAAAATTCGCGTTTTGCACTTTTGCCGAAGTGTCTGATGATTTTTTGGACGACTTGTTGAACAATTCTGTACTAAAAACCCCCGAAAAAAGCAACAAAAATATGGAATGGCAATTTTTAAGGATAAGAAAATAGACAAAATAACATACACTCAATGAAATTTTAAAATTAAAACTGAATTTTTTAAAACATTTTACACGAACAAAAACAAATATTTGTTTACCTTTAATGGTTTTATAATGTTTTTGTTGTGTATTTTTGTATTGTGTTTGCAGCCTAGTTGTAATTAAATTAATGTTAAAGTTTATACTAAAACAATTAGACAACTCGGCCTCGTTGTCTATGAGCAAATAGTCAACTCGGCTTCGCCTCGTTGACTATTCGCTCATAGACAACTCGGCCTCGTTGTCTAATTGTTAAATAATTGCATGCATGCACTCGACGCTAACATTTCTAGTCTTTATTCTTATAGTTATGGTGCAAAGATTAATAAAAAGGTGTATCTTACCATTACTGTTGTTCTACTGCGTTTGCGTTCTAAAGTAGAATAAATCTTTCTTTCATTTAAAGAATACGTACAGATCACATTTATCCTAGTCTTACCGCAAATAATGACTTTAATTAAGGTGGCTCGCTGCAGTTTAAAGAAATGTTGAAAATGCGTAAACTAGATCACCTTTTTGAAGAGATGATGCTCTTTACAAATCGATATTTGTATATTATATATACAGCGACAATCAAACAGTCGAAAATTGCTCAGAAAAGTGACGTCACCACTGTTGCTATGGCAACAATGACGATTCAAGATGGCCGATATTTTGGCTTTGAACGCATTTTACTTTAAAAAAAGGTCGGTTACCCCCATTTTTTATTTCAGAAAACATTTTCTTATAGTATAATACACTATCTGACCAATTTTAAAAAATTCTGTAATGCCAAATTTTTTAAAAATTTATAAACATAAACATTTCAACATTTCTATAAACTGTAGCGAGCCACCTTAATTACTGTTTTTTTGGTGTGGCAACCAACAAGGCATTTTAAAAGAGGCTTCAAAGGATGAACTTTACCTTTTTCGTTTTCTATAGTAGACCAGGTATCCCAATGCCAGTGCCAAGGCTACCAGAAGAAGAGTAACTATTACAGCAATAGTAGCGGAGTTTCTCCCACCAGACTCTGATGCTGCTTCTCTTGTACCTTCGATTGTTTTTTTTGTAGTGGAAGTTATTAATGTGGGTGAACATTTGGAGGATGTTTCTTCTTTTTTGCCTTTTTGAGTTTGAGATTGTGTGGTGAAGCTCATGTCTTTGTCTTTCTCTGTTGTGATTTCGGGGGTGAATGTAGTTGTTGTACTTACCTTTTTTGTATTTGTTATTCTGGAAGAAGGCGGAGGGGTGGCGCTGATTATCTAGATAAGAAAGATTATCGAATCACTACACAACTCAAGGCACCAGTTAAAGACGTACATCCATTTGTAGGAAATTGAAAAGGTCTCTATCGCCATTGACCAAAGTGAAAGGCATTTTTGTTAATATGTTAAAGTAAAAAATGGTATTCTATAAGGGATTTGTGATAGCTTATTTCTAGTAGTGACAACTTAAAATCAAATTCATTTTTCATGAATCTAGAACAATTTCTAATTTTGCAGTTTAAACTTAACTTTATGGAGTCGTCTTGATCAGCATTTTAACTCTAAATTACATGCACTGCCTATTAAATATTAACTAATTCGATAATTGAAACAAATAATCCAATTTATCATTCAATGTTATACATACATCAGAATATGTAGGTAAAGATTGCAGTTTTAACAGGACACACTGTGTTTCACTTCCACAAGAAACAGAAAGCCTTAACAGTGAACCATTCCATGCTTTGAATTGTTCCATCGTAGAAAACTAAAATAATTTATAAAAACAAAAAAAATCAGGGGAGCAATCAAAATAACATTTCGTTTAATTCGAATTTAATCAAGTCCTTATAGTCACAGATGACAGGTATAATTTTAAATATATTTTCAATGAAAATTATTATATTTTTATGCATATTATTTATATACACTGTAACTACGGATATTCAGGAATATCTGTAAACCTCGCACATGCATCAATGTACATAAGGCTCAGACAAATTCATGGTTTTATAACAAAGAAAGAACGTACAGCTTCCTTGCGGCTGACTACAGTTGTCGTGAATGTTTTACATGTACAATATAAGCGATTACATAGCTATACATTTCGACCACTAACCTATAAGATGACGTTCTCATCTGACCTAACATTTTCATCCATAATAATATATATTGAATTTATCAAGTGTATAAATAAAGTTGAAATACAATAATACATAAATAATCAATAAATAACATCTGTCTTGGTAAAAATAGAATCGAAAGTCTTGTAATCTGTACTAAACGTCTCCCAAAAAAACGTCGAAACCTGCATGAAGACGTGAAGAAGCTATGTTCTATATTTAATCTTGAACTGCCTGTGCCAGTGTATGTAGTGCCAATAATAAAACAAGCTTTTGTTGGTAACGATTTTCATGGTATATTCTATGTAGTCGCTCATAATGAATGTGCATTTAGCCGAAATACTACTCCGCGTTTGCCGATGACTTTAAACCACATTTATTTGCGCTTTTTTCATGACTTCTGCGCATGGCAACTAACTCGTAATGTGGGCTAAATGGGCGTAATAAGGGGCAATTCAGGGCAATAAAATAATTGTTTTGCAGTTACACTAATTTATATGCATTATACTCGGCACATGCATGCATGCATGGAAATTACGACGTTTAAATCAACGTCGCACCGTGGTTGTTTTATTCGACAGAGTCGCATTTAATTAATCAAAACTGTCGAATTTATAATTGATTCAGACGTCGAACTTTTCATGCGCACTTAATTGAGGAACTGTACATTCGGTACATCGGAAAAATTTGAACCGTGGCTTACTGACTTCTTTCCCGTTTATACCTTAATTTTTATTGTATTGCCATATTGGTACTTAATAGAGAAAATGTTGCCAGTGTTCTTCTTCCATTTTTTGCCATGACGAATGAATTTTAACTCCTCGTTTACTTTGCAATTAGAGTGGTAGTTTGCTCCAAAAATTGGAGCAGAAATCTCTAATAATTTGAGATTCTTTGTGCTGTAACCAAGATATTTCATGAAAGAGCCATCGGAGAAACGGTAACACCCTATGGAGAAGAAAAACATTACAATTATGGATCATATGAGTCACGTTTTGGGTGGAGTTACCATATTTAGACTTTAGGGTTATAGGATTAGGGTAATGTGGAATAGGGAAAGCGTTAATTAAGATTAGGGTTCTAAGGATTATAGATAAAGGTTAGATAGATAGATAGATAGATAGATACTTTATTGCGTGTTCCCCTAAGGGCTTTTCAACACTACATTACATATTAAAATTACTATAAATTACTACTAAAACTACCTATGTTACATATACTTATTTAAAATTAGTTAAAATATGTACAAAGAGTATAAAATATTAAATGTATTTAATAGGATTCTTTTAGTAAAATCTCCCTAAGTTTTTTCTTAAAAATTGTTATTGATGTAATATTTTTTAGTTTATCATCCAAGTCATTCCATATTTTAACACCCCGGTAATTAAATGTTCTTTGACCTGTAGCAGATTTATACAGAGGGATGTCCAAGAGGTCATGATTTCTTGTCGATCGATCATGTATGTCGCAACGCTTTATAAATTTATCTACTAGGTAGTCAGGTGCAAGTCCATTAAAACACTTGTAAGCCATTACAGTATCCCTTTCCAATAATAACTTTTCCACTGGCAACCAATTTAGTTCGCGCAACGCCGGAGTTATGTGATCGAACTTTCCTACCCCTGATATAACTCGCGAAGTTCTGCACTGATTGAAGTTTATTGATATTGTTAGATGACGTGTTGGACCACACCGTAGAGCAGTACAGAAGCTTGTTAATTACAAGTGTCTCAATGACCAATTTTAATGTTTCATTATCGAAACTATCCTTCACGCGATTTATTTGACATAGTTTTCTCATACACGACGAAACGAGTTTAGATATGTGGTCGTCGTAGGATAGGTACGAATCCAAATTGATACCCAAATCTTTAGCTAATAAAACAGGTCTTATAGTCTTTCCTAAAAATGTTAGCGATATTTCTGTAGGTACATTCTGCAGCATGGGTCTTGAACCGACTACAAGGAATTTAGTTTTTTCTGGATTGATCAGTAATTGGTGCTCCAAACACCACTTGGCTGCTATTTGTAGATCTGCCTCTAAATTGATAGTTGTCTGTTCCAAGTCGTAGATGCAGAATGATTTGTAAAGCTTTGAGTCGTCTACGTATGAATCAAGGTTACACGATTGTATGCTCCCTGGCAGATCATTAATATAGATGCAAAACAGAAGTGGTGATAGTATTGCACCTTGTGGAACGCCATGGGTTATTGGGCAAGCTGATGACTTGGTGGATCCAATGCGCATGTATTGGGATCTGCCTGTTAAATAGTCTTGGAACCATTTAACAGCTTCGGGTGAAGCACCGATACAACTCAATTTGTGTAATAAAATCGAATGACTGACACTGTCAGATGCCTTGGATAAATCCAATAAAATTAGTGCCGTTAGATTTTTGTTGTCTATGGCTTCCAACATCGTATCGGTAACAAATATGTTTAAGGTTTCGGTGGAGTGAAGACTCCTATTCCCGCTTTGATGTGACGATATGCGATTAAATTTTTTGAGGTAGGAGCTAAATTGATTTAGAACAACTTTTTCACAAACTTTTGAAACTACCTCGAGTAGTGAGAGAGGCCGATTGTTTGAGGCTATCTCGTGGTCTCCTTCTTGTAGTAGGGGTATAACTTCAGAAATCTTCCATAGGTCAGGGAATGTGCTTGTCATTAGAGAGCAATTTATCACATGCGTAAGAGGACCCAGTATGATGACAGTCTTTGATGACACGCATGCCTATTTTATCTGGTCCTGGTGACTTATTACTTGGCATAGCCATGATAATGCGTTGAACCTCTGTACAAGTAACGGATTGGAAATTGAACAGTTGATCAGATGGATAAGTGATTACATTTGACAGAGGATTTGACAGTGCAACATTGTTGTCTTTGGTTAAACTTTCGGCTGTCGCAGCAGCGTTCCGTCCCACAGAAGTAAAAAAAAGGTTGAAATCTTCTGCAACTGTTTTTGGATCTTTACTATAAACTTGTGTTTCCTTTTCCTTCGAGGGAATTATATTATTAATTATTTTCCATAGGGATCTCGAATTGTGCTTATGTTCTCTTACTTCGTTGAAGGTGTGGTCCTTCGCTGCGGCTTTAATTTTGGTTTTTACGTTATTACGATATTCTTTGTAAACTACCCAATCACCTTCATCACGTGTCAGTTGAAACCGACGGAGGTGTAGGTCCCGAGACTTCATGAGTTCTTTTATTTCATTGGTGACATATGGACATGATCGATTTCGAATTTTGAAGGTTTTTAACGGTGCATGCACGTCGAGAGTTGAGTGAAGAACATCTTTGAAGGTTTCGAGTATTGTATTGACGTTGGTGTTGGATAATATGGATAACAGACGATCCGATTTAGTGACAAGGTCAGAGGAAAATAGTGAGGGATTATAGTTTTTATAACTCCTAGTTGTAATGTAACATGCTGGCATCTTTGGGGCCTTTAACTTTAGTAGGACGTACACTGGTAGGTGGTCACTGATAGAAGTGTTAATAACACCACTCTCAAGAACAAGTGCTGTGGATGAGACTAGAATAACATCAATAAGCGTTTGGGACGTCGCCGTGATTCTAGTTGGAGTTTTAATAATCTGTGTGAGATTTAATTCTGTAGAAAAATTTGTTAGCGCTCTCCGTTTAAAATACAAAAGACTACAAAATTACAAAAGTCTAAGAATAGTAACTCCCCATAAAACGTGACAGGTATATATAATGGATATATAATATAGGCAACGTTTACACTATTTCGGAAAGGTGTTTTTTGACGTCGCTGTACGGAAACTATCCGGTACAAGTGTAAACATAGTCATATAGCCTAGCACCACTGATATTACATGAGATCAGTGACCTGCAGAACTTACTGTTCTCTAATCATAGTTAATAGAATAGATGGTTTGGAAACTCATTAGAATAACAATATAACTCATTATGTATGTTATGGTCAACGTTTATTCATAAATCTGGTCCTTCACCGTCACGTGTGTATTGTATTCTTGCCCAACTAACCAATAGCAATGTCTTAGGAAAGTTACCTATCCGTGACTCGAACAATAGGGTAAATTGAAAATTGCTATTGGTGGATTTGGCAAGAACACAATACACACGTGACAGTGAACGACCATGTTTATGAATAAACGTTGACTAACATAGATAATGAGTTATGTTGTTATTCTAACTGAGTTTCCAAACCATCTACTATATTAACTATGCTCTAATTTATATGTAATGCTGGGCTTTTCACAACATGGCAAGCTATAGTAATTTTTAACACCGTAAATTGGTAAATATATTAGTAGGAAAATGTGGCTTAACTTAGAGAAATTATCAAGCCTTGTCTAATAAATGCAGAAATAGCCAGGAACTTATCAAGTAAGTTGCTATTGCTATTATTTTCTATAAATATATATATATATATATATATATATATATATATATATATATATATATATATATATATATATATATATATATATATATATATATATATATCAGTTTATACCTGTGTAAGTTGTTTTGGAACCACAAATCTGTGTTTTATTACTGTTCGCGATCCATCGATGACCGCTGCTCCTCTTGGAATAAGCGTAATTATGCTGAGTTAAGTGCAATAATGATTGTCTAATCGAATCCCAGCCAATCTTTAACCCATTAGTTTCTTCTTTGCACACCATGTTCTGCAGATTATTATACATTTTCTTACATGGCGACGTGGAGACATAACCATTAAACCGTGAATTTAGTCTTTTCATACATTTAAGTGTCCTAACATTCATGAGCTGTTTATTTGTCTTGCCTGTCCAAATCCAAAACATATCAAGAGTAAACGATGAACAACTTTTCCCAGTGACATAATAACTTTGTGCCTGTAAGCATTTCATACGCACGTGATTCTTAAGCCAAAATCGTTTATTCGGCACTGCAAAAATGAAAGTGTGTTTTGATAATGTTATTATTATTATTATTATATATATTTTTAAATCCGGTATAAAATGGAATGCTTTGTCCTATAACTCTTAAACTCAAACACGAATACTGAATCACTGGCATTGAGATTTGAGATTTGAGACTGTTAATAGACAACTTGCAAAGTTTGCATATTTTCAGTATATTTGTATTACGTGCGGAAATTGTTACCATTTTTGAGCCGAAAATGGTAACAATTTCCGCTCGTAATACAAATATACTGAAAATTTGCAAACTT
>CACRXK020010435.1:0-17670 GCA_902702795.2 Paramuricea clavata | reverse complement strand
GTGCTCTGTCTATCATGCAACCTACTTTATTATTTTAATGTTTTATATACCAGTCGATTTTGCTTGTCAAGGGGAGAGTGCTGCCGCTCTCAAATTGGCTAGGTTTGTATTGCTGGTAGGTGGCTCAGTTTTGAAGTTTCTGTTAATATAATGAGCCCAGCTCATGATTTTATACAATCAGACACAGTACCAATGCGGCCTATACAAACAAAACTCTCGGCGTTAGTCCACCGGCTAGGATTTATAAACAGCGCTTTAAAACGTTAAAAATAAAATAGTTTGGGGCCTTTGGGCACAAAATACTATGAAAATGAAGAGAGAAGTGAGACAAATCCACTGGTATACGGCCGAAAAAGAGAAAACCAACGATACCAAAGTTATCAAGGATCAAACGTACTGCATTTTTTATAATTAGCCGTTGAATAATTTTGAGCGATTCGTTCGCAATACAATTTCGCGTGGATTTTACTGTAAAGATAAAGGCCATAAATCGCTAGAATACTGTTGTTTAGTGATACATTTGACACCCGTAAGTACAATTTCTTACGCTGAATCGAACGCTGGTATTTTTTATCTTTTTTGCGCCATTAGGCATTACAACTTAGTACAAGGTCAAGGACAAACATACTCCGTCATGAGGGTCAACATGAATACGTATTGCAAACGATTTGTAAACAATACAATTTCCGGCGCTTGATTTTGAATGGCCATAAATCGCTAGAATACCGTTGTTTAGTAATACATTTGACATCCGTAAGTACAATTTCTTACGCTGAAAACGTTGGTATTTTTATCCTTATTGCGCCATTAGCCATTACAAATACAATATATTTCACACTACAGTTTTCACGTTTCCACAGCTATTAACAACAATTTAATATAGGGACTGTTGTTGGATAAATTTTATATTGATATGACTTCTCGTAAAGTAGTTATCTATTACAGTAAAAGTAAGTTGTGTAGTTTACTGTAAGTTATAATTTTACCTTGAAATTGTCTTTGCCTCGTTTATATTCAGATTCAGTATATTATGATCGTGCACGGGAATTCGACGATCCAAATTTCGGATTTTCAGAGTCGTGCACAAAGAAAAACGCATTAACTAAACTGGCAAGAATGTCTAGAGTTAGACACAATGCAAAATCCATAAAAACAGCTACAATTCGTTGAAAATTTTAACGAAATTGTTTGAAATATTTTGGCCACTCCACGAAAGGCCCCAGCGAGTAACTAGTGAAATTGACATGGTGAACGCCCACTATCTCATAATTGATTTTCGCGCCAAATTTTTCAGTAAGATTCAAAATCAGGCAAGTGACACAAGTCGCTCGCTTCCGTCTTTCTCAAGCGCTCCCTTCTTGCTACGCGCGGTCCCTAGCGAGCGACTTGGGCAAGTCTAGACAGAAGCTTGAAAATAACACTATACGTGTTATTTTTAACTTCTGAATTCATCAAGACGATCAGAATGAGCATACGTCTCAATGGGACGAAGTTATATTCGGCGAAAGGTATGTTTATGTTTATAATTTGTCAGTAATATTGCGTAATTTGATAATATACGAGCTCGTTTGACTTTCAAAGCTCATAAATCGCTATAATGTTGCCATTCACTAAATCTATCGATAGAAATGAGTAGCTATCGTTACACTGAATCGAATGGTGGTATTTTGGTCCACGTAGCATTTACCGAACTGGAGATATGAAACGCAAAAATGATAAATCATGAGTGATTTGTTTAATAGGGACCGGTCGGGAAATTAAAATAATATTTCTGAAAACAAAGCACATCACGTTTCTAAGTATACATTAGTGTATCACTGGACAAAGTAAGAAAACATTTCATTTTTCATCATGTGCCACCTGTTACTCGGTGATAGTGGAGATTCCCTCTTAAACCGAGATTATTTTCTATCGGATTCGTGGCTGCGTTTATAAACGGAACATGCATGAATTATGTACGTACAAACTAAACGCTCGCGTGTGTAAATGATGTTCAAGAAGGGAAACGATTCCAATTTGGAGCTACATTGGCGGCACAGCAAATGGCAACTTTTTTAACTAAACACACAAATAATCTCAGGTTAGCGGAAATCAAAATCCTATAGCATTGGAGCGATTATGTTTTCAGCTTTCCTTAATTTAAGAACACACAATTTTGAGTTTTGGACATGTTACAAAAAACTGAATCTGTACAGTAAGTATATGGGAGGCACAAGTCAGGAAACACAAAAACCTTGCTCATATCGTCAATCAAATGATGCATTTTGAGAAGAATGGTAAATTATGGAATACATATTTCTATGTATTTTCCTAACACCATTCTTTCGTGTTCTCTTACCATGCGTACCGCATAATTTTATTATTTGTATATGTTAATATTACTACCTGAAAAATACAAGCACAAGTTCTTCCCAACGCAGGGCCTTCAATCGAAATGTCGAAATTCTGTTTGTATTTTTTAGGTATAGTTGCATCTTTCAAAACGCAGCATCTTGTCATCGACTCTATCTGCAATGGCACAGACGGTTTGAGATTGCGTGTTATAAAATGACATGTATATAACGCGTGCTCTGATTGGTTCAAACCCGTGTTTGGATCAGGCCATCCAAACACGGAAATTTAAAGTGAAAGTTTTTTAAAGTGATATTTTAACATGGAAAGTTGTTATTTTATAAAACAATTAGGAATGTTGCTCGAGTTATGAAAAGCGCGCAACATTCCCGCGTCTTGGATCAGGCCATCCAAACACGGAAACTATAAAGTAATTGTATATTACAAATAATATGTAGTAAGTCATCTATACGGTGGAAATTCAAACAAAAATATTACACCCGTCCAACTACTTTTACCTTGGATATGGTGCCTGCCTCAATACTGGTCGCTGGTCCAACCAGTCCAACAATTGGATATTCACTTAGTTTTCCATTACTCTCGCCAAAAACGAAATGTTTAAGGGTGTAGTCCAGCGATGAAACACGGCTTTTACAAGTATCCAAAAGTTTACTTCCGAGAGTTATATTCGGAAGAATGGAGTTGTCCGAGTGGATTGTTTCTACGGCGAAATACATAGCCAGAAATGAACTCATACCATCGACAGAAATGATATCACGACAGTTCTGTTTTTCATCTACAGATGTCAAGGGGAATAATCCACCTAAGGTGAGATCACCAGGATTGTCTACTTGTATCAGGGGAGTTGAGGTAATAAGAGTAATACGTGATAAGATAAGAAACACAACCAGATGAAATACTCTACTAAGTGTACGGAATCGGTTACCCGGAGAGGACCGCATTGTAGAACTAAAATCTAGAAAATACAAAACTAATCAGCAAGAAGTAAGCCTGTATTAAAACATGAGCACAAGTACAAGCACTCTTGACTAATGCTTTCTTTCGGATAGTGTAGGGTTTTATAGAGTATAATTCTTGACTTTGGTGGTTCAGATAAGTGGAACATGCAGATTGTCTGACGTTATACACGTGGTAATTAAACCTTTAATCTGGTTGAACTCCTTGATATATTCTCCATAACAGACAAGTAAATTCATGTTGCATCAGACTTGGAATACTGAGGCGACGTCATTAAACAGGATTTTGACGGTAGTCTATACAATCTATGAAAGACGTTAAAATACATTTTTTCTAATAATAATAGACTCAAAATATAGTCAGAGGCACTTGTTTTCTTTTTTTTCTTAATCGTTTTTATAATGCCGCAGATGCTTTATTAACGCGAATGAACGAAGCCTTGTAGAACTCAAATGAATGTGGAAAAAGTAATTATGCCCCACTTTAAAAGAACATTTACATTATATATCTATATTTTCGAACATTTCATAATACAAAGCAATACTGTATGTCCCGTTGTGCGCATGCACGATGCGAAAAATCGATTGTTTTTGCAGAATAACAAGGTAATAACAAGGTAAATTGCATGGCCTTACCTGACAAATAATGCTCGTCCTATTATTTCTTGTTAGGACTTCCTTGGCTATACCAGATGCAATAGTAATATTCAAAGATGAAAATATTTAGCTTAATGCAACATCGTTAGTCTCCATTATAGCTGTAATACCGACAATGGAATAATAATTACACAAATAGATCATAACCAGCTGCTGTGGAAGTGATCAGTAAACGTGCATATGGCCTACCTAAATATTATCTTTATAGTCCAAACATATATGCAAACTGAGACGAAAAATTCATTGACCTACACAGAAAAAAAATAGACAATATTCTTTTTCCTAATGGACAGGTGCTAGACGTAACCCTCACAAAAATTTCACATTAAAGTTCATATATGAAATTGGAATTTCATATATGAAATGAAGATTTTCATATGTGAAATTAGAATTTCACATGTGAAAAGGTAATTTCAGCCCCGTTTACACTACGCTCAATTTTTTAGTCAATTAATTAGGTAGTCCAAGAACCAAAAAGTGGTACGGTACCAAAAATTGAGCGTAGTGTAAACGTGGCTTAGCTAAATAGGTAGTCGAAGAACCAAAAAAGTGGTACGGGTACCAATTTTATCCGTGCCGTACCAAAAATTGAGCGTAGTGTAAACGGGGCTTTCATATATGAAATTTCAGTTTCATATGTGAAATTCTCTTTTTCACATATTAAATTTCCATATATGAAAAGCAGGTCATACAGTATATGAAATTTAATTTCATATATGAAAAACTATATTTCATATATGAAATCCATTTCACATGTGAAATTTGGCAATTTCATATAAGAATTTTCACATATGAAAATCAAGTCATATATGAAGTTATACCATTCACATATGAAAAACTAAATTTCATATATGAAATCTATTTCACATGTGAAATATGGTAATTTCATATAAGAATTTTCATATATAAAAATCAAGTTATATATGAAGTTATATAATTCACATAATTATGAAAAACTAAATTTCATATATGAAATCCATTTCACATGTGAAATTTGGTAATTTCATATAAGAATTTTCATATATGAAAATCAAGTCATATATGAAATTATACAATTTATGCACATATGAAAAAAGAAATTTCATATATAAAATCCATTTCATATGTGAAATTTGATCATTTCATATTTGAATTTTCATATATGAAAATCAAGTCATATATTTCACATATTCATATTTGATGAAATTATACATTTCACATATTACAATTAAAGTAATTTCATACATGAAATTCATGTCATATATATGAACTGTAATTGGAACTGGCCTACACTGTCAATTCAAAAGAGCAGTTTTGACCGTGTTTTGACCCCTAGGGGTCATTTCCGTCCCTTTGAAAAGAGGGTAGTTTCTACCCCTCCAAATGTTCGTTTCAACTCCAAGGATAGTTTTGACTCCATGATCATGGAAGGTTGAAAATATTTTAATGTCCCAGACACAACTGTAGATTGCTTATTGCGTTCAAGGTTTGCATAATTAAGCCTGTGTAAACAAGTAATATACCTTTCATCTTTTTATTGAAAGTGTACCTATATATTACCTTTAAATAAAAATTTTTATTATCCGGACAAATCCAAAGTGATTATTGAAAAGGATTTTCAAATTTAATAAACATCAAAATCATGATCAACTCATTGTCATCCGGTTCACATTTGCATTTCCGACTTTGGAGTGAGGAAGATTAAAATATCTCGCCAAGTATTATTCCCCCTTTAAAGTGCCTATGTCATAGTTTGGGAATTAACCTATTTAGATAGTTTAGATGATTTTAAGAACTTTTGCAATATATTTTATAATTCGAAAATTTGATCTTCATGGACTGTCAGGGGCTCAAAGTTGGCGATTTTTTGCTTAACCGTGAGTGTAAAAGGACTAGGGCGAGATGCCTATAAATGCCGGATGTGACGTCAAACCGGGAACTGATCAAAACAAAATACATATGATTTGCTATAGTTTCTTGATAAAATCATGATAAAATCGAGTATAAATTAGATGTTTCTGGAAATTTCTTCGATATTTCGATTGGAATTTAAATGGAACTATATCCTTAACCTTCGGGTATCCAACTGACAGGCAGATTGGGAGAGATACTAATTTTATGGCTGAGTGTGCAGGTCAAACACGTATGCGCTGATGCTAATCTATCTTGATTTTATATACAGAAATATCGGGACAAAACGGCAAGGAACTGTAGGCTGTTGTTAAACCCAATCCTGGAGAATCTATTCTCTTTGTCAGTACGGGTCAGATTGGAAATTATTGTGGGCAAAACACCTCGTCCATGATCAATAGAAGCGGCTGAATCGCCGGTTTGCTTTGAATTTGGGCGTCATAGCCGCGTCAGCCGTCAGGATTTGCCGTAAATAATTTTGTGAAAAAGTAGGTAATACGAATTTTATATGATTTAAAAAGAGAAACTCTGAAGGCAAAGTGAACTTGTTTTATTATATTGACATGTATTCATGAATTACTGTAAAAGTTGATATTTGAATAAATTTGTTTATTAAGCTAGTCTTGCAAAATCGCCTAAATGTAAGATGTAGGCCAATATTGTGTTCTAATTGTGTTCATGAAATCATACAACTACCAAGGCTACATTTTTTTAAATATGACATATCTTTATATTTCTGATTCATGAATAATAAAAATCACTTTCTTAGTTATAGTAAACTATAATATTTTGAAAATTATAATATTCCATTGAGTATTGTATTTTTTCGACATTTGACCTTGTCTGCTAGCAAAATGCCTAATGTAAACAAAGCAAGCGAAGGGGCCTATTGTATTTCATGATTCGCCCATTTCTAGGCTATGACATGTCTTTACCATACTCTTTATCCTAAAGACCTAACGGATTTGATTTCTAAATCATAAACATCTATTCTTTATAAAGTTGTGAAAACATTAAATGTGAAAACATTTTGAAACACTTGTTCTTTGTATTTAATATTCAATTTATTTGAGGTGCCGAACTTGCCAGCTTGCAGAAACATGCAAATAAAACAAGGAATTTTATTATATTTATAAATTATAAAATGATATTATATATGGTTATGGGTGTGACATTATTGATTCATGAGCCATGGATCATTTTGGCAAATTACGACATATCAATGTAAGTATATAATCCCTGGAAATTATCTGGATTGACCCACTGGCATTGCCTTGGCCATGCTTTGTTTACATTTGGCAATGAAATGGTTTCATCGGACATCTGCTATAAAGAACTGAACAAGATTTTCAAAATGACAAGACAAGTTTGTTCTATTTAAGGAAGTGATTTTTACAGTATGATTCGAGAATAAAAATATAAATTTAAAACAATGTGGCCCAGGACCATAAATACCTTTTATTCTGTTGTTTATGCATTTTGCAGGGAAAAGTAGAATCGCCACTTTATTCAAAGATCAATTTTCTCTTGCATACCTATCAGTAACTATAGAACAAGTTCAGTTTGCCTTGGGAGTTTCTCTTTTAGTTTTAAATCACATAAAAACCGTATTTAATCACCTTCTCGCCAATTTTATACGACACATTTTGACGCCTCTGACTCTGTAGTGATCAGTGGACGAGGCGTTTTGTTCACAATAATTTCCGCCATTCTGGCTGGCATTGACAAAACCGAGGGCAAAGCGAATATATTCCACTGGATCAGGTTTAACAACAGCCTACAGTTCCTTGCCGTTTTGTCTCTATTTCTGTATATAAATCAAGAAACCGAGATAGAATATATAGCATGATCAGCGTATATGTGTTTGACCTGCACTCTCAGCCATAAAGTTAGTATCTCGCCCAATCTACCTGTCAGTTGGATAACCGAAGGTTAAGGATATAGTTCCATTTAAATTTCAATCGAAATATCGAAGAAATTTCCAAAAACATCTAATTTGTACTCGATTTTGTCAAGAAACTATAGTAAATCTATGCATTTTGTTTTGATGACTTCCCGGTTTGACGTCACGCCGGCATTCTCGCCCCAGTACTTTTATGCTGGCGGCCAAACGCTCAAAATAGGCAAAATCGCCAACTTTAAGCCCCCGAAAGTCCATGAAGATCAAATTTTCGAATTATAAAATATATTGCAAAAGTTCGGTAAAATCATCTAAACTATCTAAATAGGTTAATTCCCAAACTATGACATAGGCACTTTAAAACGGAAACCTCCGTTGAAATCGTCATAAAATAACCTTTCGAACTGTGGGTCAAATGCCGTCATAAGATTACACAAACCCAAACAATCGTATATTTACTCGTCGCTTTTGGCCAGGGTCGCCGAGAGGGGGGGAGGGCAGGGGTGAGGGGGATTGTCCCGAGCCCCGAGGTGCTGGGGGCCCCTGAAAAATTTTCAGTTTGGGCCCCAGTCTTTTTTGTGTGTTAAATATTTCCGCGCAAAGGACAAGATATTTGTTTTTTGGGGTAAGTACCAAAATATGGCATGAAAAATTGAGATAAAGTCCCTGGAGAGCAATCGCAACGTACTCGTCCGAAAATTTTTTTACTTAAAAAGTTATCGACCGGGGGGATTGTTCTCCGAAAAAAAATTTTAAATAGGGGCCCCTAAAAGAAATTAGCCCCGGGCCCCCCGCCAACCTCTCGGCGGCCCTGCTTTTGGCCAAACATTCTGTATTTCATATTTAGCGAAATTCGCTAAAATATCTTCTAAACTCTTCCGAATTCGCACAGGTCAATAGCAGTAAAATACTCCTTGTATTTAAGCGATTTCATGTAGGAAGTTTCGTTTGAATACTACTAGTAGAAAATATTTAATATTTATTTTTAATTTTTCAAATTATTGGATTTTTACTCGCACGCGAGTGCCACATGCTAAAATTGGTCAATAATAAGGAGCGCCGGTAGCACGATGCACGTGCAAACACATTCATTCATTCATTCATTCGTTCGTTCATTAATTAATTAATTAATTCATTCATTCATTCGTTCGCTCGCTCGCTCGTTCGTTCGTTCGTTCGTTCGTTCGTTCGTTCGTTCGTTCGTTCGTTCGTTCGTTCGTTCGTTCGTTCGTTCGTTCGTTCGTTCGTTCGTTCGTTCGTTCGTTCGTTCGTTCGTTCGTTCGTTCGTTCGTTCGTTCGTTCGTTCGTTCATTCAAAAATTCATGTTTGGCCAGAAATTCAGGACATGCGCCCGCAATATATCTCAGCGGTTTATCTTATGAAAAGTTATTCATACCTAACAAACGCAAGTTTTAACTAAAAAAATACATTTTGCTTAGTTTTTTGTTTAACTAAAGCAGAAAAATACATATATTAGGTATTGACGGCCTTTTACATACCTTTCATTTATTATGATGGGATATAAAGTGATGCGCATGGTAAACGACTCAAGTATTTTGTGTATACATCGCTATCCCTCCGTGTAGCCCACACTGGAAGAAAGCCTGGTTCCTAAACTTCTTGTTGATATCAAACATGGACGACAATTCATGAAACATCGTTCTTCTTGCAATGTTTTACGGCCTATTGACAGGGTATTTATGGGTAAAATATCAACATTTTGTCCCGTAAACTGGAACAAGTTAAAAAAATCGTATCACGATGAAATTATGCAGATAAGCAGGAAACAACATATATTTTACGACGCGAAGTCTGCAAATTTCATGAAGGGTTCGATGGATACATGCGGCCAGAGCAAAATGTAAGTTTTGAACGATTTTCTCAAGTTTTACTATACTTTATTATACGCCGATGTACTATGAAGTGAACTTGAATAATGGAACAACTTATAGGTAAGATTCCGATGCGAAACTTTTCTGTTTTACAGTCCAGATATAGTTTATATTATTGCGAAGTCTGCAAAAGACATAGCTATTATCAAACAAGTTTAAATTTAAAAAAACCGCACCACTCCTAATGATTTATATATAACATATCCGCCATTTTGTTTTTCAAAGTTCGCACATGCTCAGAATCAATGTCCGTAATTTCTGGCCATAGTTTCAGAATCAAAACCTCAATAGAATTGATGAAGTCGTTAGAGATGGTGCATGCCATATGGACTTACAGTAGTGCAAGAATTCCGGAATAGCGACATGTTTCCATCTAAAAAAGCACTCCAACAGTGGGAAAAAGAGCATGCTAATCATCATAACTTATTTTTAAGTTCTTCTATAAGAAGTTGTACATGTGATTCAACAAAAAACAGCATGGTTACTTTCTAGTACCACAATCGGATATTTACGCCTTTGTGAGAACTTTATCTTTCAAGTGTGCAGCTTGGTGATGGTGTGAAAAGTGCAGCAGCTTGGATGTTTATGTTACCTTTATTTGCACAATTGCAAAAGGGCAATTATTGGACGAAGGCTTTTTGCATGTTATAAACGTAACTGCTGCTTGGCGTTATGCAATATGCATCAGGCAAATGCATAAAATATAACCCAGTAAAATACTGAAATCAATATGTATATTGTTCCCTGTTTCAACAACATGTTATCAGGTTGTGCATGTTACGAGTCACGAACAAAACTAGTGTACACACGTAAAAACGCACATCTTCAGATATTGTAATAAGTCTGTTTACAAGCTTTGATCAAGTTGTGCCTGTTTATCCCAAGCTGTCGACAAGGATGGGACAGCTTGTTAACAAGTTATAACGACCCTGTTGAATCATCATACTTCTTGCAAGGTTGTTGCAACAAGTACGGTACTTGCATGATAATATAACACGTTATATCAAGACTGTATCAGACTTGTTAGAATAACCTTGTAACAAGTATGATAATGCCATCGGGCTTGCTACAAGTTGTTAACAGCTTGTTGCAAACTTGTTACAACAAACTGGGAATAAACAGTGCGAACACAACTTGTTGACAGCATGTAAACAGACTTTGTTTTAGATTAGATTCGTTTATTCAAATAAAACACTTTGCAGTCGTAGACTGAATTATGCGAATATTTACAACATTTGAGTTATATACATTATTACAACAATTTTGAATAATTAAAAATAAGAGTAAGTCAATTTATCACCTAGATTAATTGTTGTTAAAATTTATATATTTGAGCTATGATGCTAGCGGTGGAAGTAGGCCACTGAGCTTATGATCCGGTTTATTAACAATATCTTCAAAAAGTTGACTTGATCATAGTTGGGCTCGTCTGTCCAAGATAGTGGAAATTTCGGTGTCTTTTAGCGCGTCAGCATATTTCAAGTCTGGGAGGATGATACGCATAGCGCGCCTTTGGATACTCTCAAGCTCGTTTGACAGATAGATAGGGAGACTCCGATGAAACAACTGGCACGAATATTCCAGGAGTGATCTGATGGCACTACAGTAAAAAATGATAAGATCTTTTGGAGAGATCCCGGCTCTTTTTAATTGTCTCAAAAGATACAGTCGTTTTGCGGCTTTTACGGTGATAATACCAATATGGTCGTTCCACTTAAAATCGTCCCGGATTGTTACGCCAAGAATTTTGGCCACGCTAACTCTTTCTAACTGGAAACCATTTAGTTCGACTAAAGGGAATGATGGAGGGTTTCTCTTGAAACATGATGGGACTTCTTTACACTTAGTTGGTTTCAATTGTGATCGATTTTCTTGAGACCATGCATCGATATAGTCAACAGCTTGCTGAAGAGAGCTTTGCTTGAAGGGTGGTATCACTTCAGAGATTGTGCAATCATCGGCGAATTTCCACATAGGTAAGGATTCCTGAGGTAGCTTAAGATCATTGATTAGTACTAAAGTCAACCAGGGACCAAGACGAGTTTCTTGAGGCACTCCTGCTGGGACGTCAAGCCAATCGGAAACGATGTTGTTTAGTTTAATTAACCCTCTGCTTCCTGTGTCTGAGGAAATCAATTATCCAATTGACGGCCGTGTGTTTTACGCCTATACTAAACAGTTTGGCGACTAAAATATTATGGTCCACCAAGTCAAAAGCTTTGCGGAAATCTAAAAGTATGGCTCTTACGGTGGATACGGTGCCGTAGGTAGCTCGTAATCAATGATGGAACATAGAGATTAGTGCTAGAGTAGTTGACGAGCCTGAGATGAACCCAAATTGGCCTGGGTCGATAATAGGTATTATTATACATTTAATATGTATTCTCGTTTCTAATTGTTCAGGAAGCACCGGCTAATTTTCAGTATTCGGCATTTATTATGTATTTTCCGCCGATGCGTCCAATAATTGCTTTTTTGGATCGAACTTGCATCCAAAAAAAAATTATTGGACTTTATCGTGCCCAAACCCTTGCGCGGCTAAAAGCTTGAACCTATAAGCGCGCGAAAAAAGAAAAAAACAATGGCCTACTGCAGATTTCCTTCGCTGGATGAAAGTGAACTCTCCAAATTATTGGCAGATAAGGATAGTGAAAGCACGAAAAAGCCACAAAGGGGTGAATACTTTGTGTAAGGTGTTTGATATTCAAATTATGCTTTTCCTACCTCATGAACAGGAATCGTTTTATAAGTTTCTTATGTCTTTAAATGTTTAATAAAACAATTATTGGATTCGGCTTTCGCATGATATCAAGAATTATTCAGACCTCGGTCTATGTTATCCGCCTCAGCTTCGGTTCGGCAGATAATATTGACCTGGGTCTGAATAATTCTTGATATCATGCTTAGCCTCATCCAATAATTGCTTAGAAGAACAGGTTTCAACGCAATGTCTATGATGAAGCTCTCAGCAACTTTTGAGAGGGTGGGTGTTAGAGAGATTCGTCTTAAATCTTCATTGATGTTGCAGATAGAAGATGCCTTAGGCAGGGGACAGACATTGGCAAGTTTCCATGCGTCAGGAAATTTACATTCCGAGAACGAAGTATTTAGGATATCAGCAATTGGGGCCGCTAGAATGTACGCAAAATGTTTAAGTACCCAGTTAGGGAGGTTGTCGGGACCACTGGCACGAGAAGCATTTAACTCTAAAAGCTTTCTTGCGACAGAGTGTTCAGTGACAGATATTGGTCGATCATCAGCCATTTCTACACGTATACAGTCTGACAGGTGTAAATAATCATTCATTATGTTGACAAACGCCGAATTGATATTTTCAGCCAGAGATTCCTTATCACAGATAAGGTTTGGATGGAGTAATGAGGTTAGGTCCCGTTTTGGAATTATACTGGCGCCGCAAATCTGTTTAACTTCTCTACACCAGTCACGGGGCTTGGAATCTCGTAAACCTTTAACTTTTTAACGTAGTAGGATTTGTAACATAGCAGTTTCTGCTTGGTTGACTTTGTTTCTTAGAATTTTGTAGAGAGGATTGTTACCTGATGTAAAAGCTTTTTGGCGACGAGAGATGAGCTGTTTTGGATTAGTGTTCATCCAGGGCCGATCTGATTCATGTATCTTGATGGTTGACACGGGCATGATGGTATTTAGGCCAAAATTTATTATATCTGTAAGAATGTTAAGTTTATCTTCACTTGACTGAGCCGGGGAGAACAAGTCAGACCAAGCTACTTGTTAAAGAAATCGACCAACACTTGCTATTTTACTGGGTCGTTTATCTCTCGTCGTAATTAATTTGCATTTGGGCTTGAAGGTTTTATCATCACGAATTCTAGCCGAGATAAGTATGGTTTGATGGTCCAAAAGACCAAATGCGGGTAAACTACACGGACATGAAAAATACTCTGTAAGGTGGCAAAAATTTGGTCAAGAGTTCTATCGATCTCCTCTAGTAGGTAATTCAACGGCCGGTTTAAGTTGAAAGACTTTCACAGCAGACTGGAGCAAGGGGAGGATCTCGTTTGCAGATTTGTAACAACGGCTGTACGTTTTTACGCGTGTAGTAATTGTGTAGCTGTACAGTATGTCCAGTTGTTAGATTTCCTAATTTTTATATTCATAACATAGAACATTAAAGTGTGAACATATTGCAGCTCATATCCGCCAACCTGGATACCATTACCAAAATAAGAAATTAAAAACATTCGCCGGTCATAAAGTTTTCAATGTTCACCCTACCACTTCCCACACAGAAGAAGACCCTTTTCCGTTCTAGGGATCATATTCCTCTTTTTCTTGCTTATCTCAGTCGCAACCTCCTAACATTAACTTTACTTGTGCAGTTGAATCCAATTGTCAACTTTCCTTCGTTGACATCACTGTTACACGAACTAATGGCCACTTTGAAACCTCTGGTTATCGGAAACCTACATTCACTAATTTTCATAGCTTCACTCCTCTACAATTTAAACGTGGTTTAATATATTCACTATTACACCGTTTTTAGAAAAATCCTCAAACAGAACGGTTGTTCTACTTGTCTCTTTGATCGTTGTGTCCGACTCTTTCTTGATAAAACCTTTCAGTCGTATGTAGAATTGATGTATATAGACTCGCAATTGATTTGGAACTCAAAACGAAGAATTATTCGACACTTTTTTTAATTAGGAACCGTTCTTTTTTTATAAAAAAACCCAGGTCAAGTTTTTTTTGTTTTGATCGTGCGGTTGCGTGGGATAGTCCCACAGTTATTATTATTACTATTATTATTATTATTATTATTATTATTATTGTTATTGTTATTGTTATTTTTGTTTTTATTGTCATTGTCATTGTCATTGTCATTGTCATTGTCACTGTCACTGTCACTGTCACTGTCACTGTCACTGTCACTGTCACTGTCACTGTCACTGTCACTGTCACTGTCACTGTCACTGTCACTGTCACTGTCATTGTCATTGTTATTATTATTATTATTATTATTATTATTATTATTATTATTATTATTATTATTATTATTATTATTATTATTATTATTATTATTATTATTATTATTATTATTATTATTATAATTATAATTATTATTATTATTATTATTATTATTATTATAACCATGCACGTATAAGTGATTCAAGTAGTCAATTGTAGGTTACCTCAAGAAGCGAGATTTACAATTGTATATATCTATAAATGTTCTATTAATAAAGTTTTCATTATTATTTATTATAGACATCGAGCTGAGCAGAACGTGCTTTTATTATTATTATTATTATTATTAGTAATCTCATTCAATCTGTCCTCGATTATCATCACATTCCCGAACAGATTAATGAAATTATCAAGACCTTGTATACTGACTTCAACACCGCAATTATAACTGCCGAATTCTCTACCCCATTCATAACTGTTGGCCGAGGTGTACTTCAAGGAGACTGTCTTAGTCCTTTACTTTTCAATATGTGTTTCGACACCTTTATTCAGCACATTAAAGCTGATAAATACCGCCAATTTGGTTTCATGACCAAATTTTTAAATCCAATCCATTGGTTCCAGTTTGCTGACGATGCAGCCGTTATTAGCGGTCAAGACAGCGAAAATCAGCACCTTTTAAATCGCTTCTCAATCTGGTGTCAATGGTCAAACATGATTACTCGAGTCGGCAAATGTAGTACATTTGGCATTAAGAAAAGTCTGACAAAATCAATCCAATAGCTACCAAGACTCCTCATTGACAATAAATTAATACCGGCCACTAAAATAGGAGAGTCTTTCCGATACTTTGGGAAATATTTTGATTTCAATATGTCTGACAAAGATCACAAACAAGAACTAATCACCCTCCTTGAAGATATCATGTCAGAAATTGACCTCAAACCGCTACACCCAAAGAACAAAATTTTACTCTATAGTCGCTATCTCCTATCGAAATTCTCCTGGCATTTTACTGTCGCTACCTTATCAAAAACTTGGGTTTCTGAAAACATGGACTCAGTAGTTAATAAATTCGTACGGAAATGGCTTGAAATACCCGTATCTGGAACTTTAAGTAATGTCTTCCTCACAAGTAATAAATTTGGATTAAATATATACCCTCCATCCGTCAAGTTCACTCAGTGCCAAACAGTCTCTCGTAAAGCCTTAAAAACCTTTCCAAATGATTGTATAAGAAATTTATGGAAATCAACTTGCGACAATACTAACATACAGTACGACGTCTACACTTCAACAAAGGAAGTTCTTAAAAGTTTCAAATCTGCACAAGAGGACACGCTTCAAAATCATCTGCTTCTCCAAGGCTCCTTTTTCTCAAACACCACCAAGTTCTCGTTGTCTACACTAAACAACCTATGGTCCAAATCTCAATCCAGCTTGCCAAAAAGCATCTATAGCTTCACCATCCGTTACATCAACAACACTCTTCCCACACGCAAAAACCTCACAAAATGGGGAATAATGTCAAACTCGGATTGTTCCCTCTGCCTGAACCCTGAAACCCTTCTGCATGTAGTCGCGGGATGCCAGTCATACCTTCCACGATTTACTTGGAGACATGACTCTATTCTCAATTTTGTCGCAATAATATTCCAACCTGAACACAACTCCACGCTATTTGTTGATCTTCCTGGATACAAGAGCCCCTCAATAATAACCGGTGACACTCATCGCCCAGATCTGCTTCTTTCGATTTCAAATGATTGTCTGTACATACTCGAACTCTCTGTCGGATATGAATCCAATCTCCAAAACAACGTCGATCGCAAAAGGGAAAGATACAAGGATCTAATTACGCAGCAGAAAGACCATTTCAAAACTGTAAAATTTATTAATTTGTCTATTAGTGCCTTAGGTGTTTTCTCAAAAGAATGCAGCACGTTTATGAAAATGTTGAACGAAGTTGGTCTTGATAAAAAACATCAGAACTTTTGTGTTAAGTAAATAATGTCCATCGCCATCAGAACAACGTACTATATATTTTGTTGTAGAAACAAGGATTGGACCGATCTGGACTTGATGAACATTTAAGAATGAGCTTTCTCTTAGTTTTATACCTGTAATATAGTTTTATCAATAATTAATAGTTCAAGTAGTCAATTATAAGTTAACTTAATTAGTGAGATTTATAATTGTATATACATAAAATGTCAAAATAAAGTTTCCATTATTATTATTATTATTGTGTGAGATACCATAGTCGATTGGCAGAGTTGGTAGCCATAAAGAAAGGAGAAGATTATGCGACAACTATGAGTTGGATAAGAGCCAGAACCTCATTCGCTTTATTGAGATCGGCACTTACCTGCTTGAGGGGTTGAAGGGCAAGGAAAATCATGCATAATATTAGGAACATTGATTTTAACATTGAGAACGCCGAGAGTGCTATGTCTCAAACAATTTAGATTGTACAATATACAAAGTTTAATTGTTTAGTTATTTAGCGGAATATGTTAGCTTAGTTATTTAGCTACTTAGCGGTAAAT
This sequence comes from Paramuricea clavata, assembly GCA_902702795.2. Classification (NCBI taxonomy): domain Eukaryota; kingdom Metazoa; phylum Cnidaria; class Anthozoa; order Malacalcyonacea; family Plexauridae; genus Paramuricea; species Paramuricea clavata. The sequence goes on along the minus strand of CACRXK020010435.1, from coordinate 527 downwards.
ATTTTAATTATGTAGCGGTATATGTTCCAGAGTTTGTTTTTAAAATTTAACTGTACATATCAACAAATTGTTAGACACTTTTTTAATTATACCCAAAGAACAGATGATATAATATAGTCATTGATAACAAAGGCATTGTTGTATATAATGAAATGATGAATAAAGTTGTAATTATTATTAAAAAAAAAAATAATAAAAAAAAAATATTATTATTATTATTATTATTAATAATAATAATAATAGAGAGAGGGCAAAGGGGGCACGTGCCCCCCCCCCATTTTTTCAAATGACTAAAAGTCCCCTTTTTTGTGATGAAAAGTGCCCTTTTTGTACAAGTTGATGTCGCTGTAAATACTAAATTAACATCAAAGGTGCCGTTTTTGTTTGGAAATTTCGATGTTTATTAAAAAAAATTGGTCATAAACGTGCAATTTCGGTTATGGTATGACCGGAAAATTCCTCCCCCCCGTTGCCAACATTTCCGGATAAATTTTTTAGGTGCCCTTTTCAATATCCTAAAGTGCCCC
>CACRXK020010434.1:0-17671 GCA_902702795.2 Paramuricea clavata | reverse complement strand
TAAACAACTAAAGTAAACATCCTTAATATCCTTTCTGTCTTTTAATGCATGTCTCTTATGTGAAGTGTAAGAGCGCGAGAACGTGCGCAATCTGTAATTGTGATTTTACGTTCATTTTAAACACAGATTTACAATGTTTATACTGCATGACTGATGAAACCCCCCAAAAAATTAGTAAAGCATATTCATATTGCAATTTAGAAACCTGTCAAACCACCATGGGCTTTTCATGTTTAAATTAATTATCAATACAATTAATCGATATTAATCGATTGTTGACAACGATTAATCGATTACGAAAATTAACTGATGGGAGCAGCTCTAGGAAAAATTGACAAGGAAATGCTTTGATTTGAAGATGCAGTACATAGTACTAAAGTTTGGTTCCTCTTCAGGTCTATATAGTAGATATACATGAAGTATTTGGACGTGTCGGCAAGATGCAGGCTCGTAATAAAACTGGTCATGGAAACATTGATAAAAAAATGTTTGAATTTTAGTGTTATATATGAAAATAGGTGGACTTCATGACTTAGATTCTTGCACTTCACTTGGTGGAATTAATATTAGAATTAGAATGTTATGGTTTGGAATCCAAGTGAGAATATATACATTTTAAGACCTAACCAGGAACGTCTGCGAAAAATGCAGCATAAGGTCCTCTGGTAGGAATTGAACCTACGGCCCTGCGATTCCGGTGCAGCGCTCTAACCAACTGAGTTACAAAGGCCAGCTGTTAAGCTGTAACCGTAAGTTCATGTATATATAGGTAATCGGGTGTGCGGGTTGTGATAAGGTGGACTTCATAACTTAGATTCTTGCACTTCACTTGGTGGAATTAATATTAGAATGTTAGGGTTTGGAATCCAAGTGAGAATATATACATTTTAAGACAAGTGAAGTGCAAGAATCTAAGTCATGAAGTCCACCTTATCACAACCCGCACACCCGATTACCTATATATACATGAACTTACGATTACAGCTTAACAGCTAGCCTTTGTAGCTCAGTTGGTTAGAGCGCTGCAAATAAATCTCTATTAGCGTTTATACAATAGCCCGGGTCACCCTTCTTGAGAAAATTGTGCATATTTCTTCATGTAAACTTGGGTATTGGCTGGTCCCCCGCTAACATACAGTAGTTGATTGATGGTTGAGAACACATGCATATATGGGTAAAACCTCTTGTAATGAAAGAGATATGTATGGAAAGAATTCCACAGTACACCACTGTACCTCCATTCATGTCAACCTGGGTTCATTACTAATGCAGCAACCTGGGTTCATGTGAATGCAATAAAAATAAACCCCATGGGTTCTTTAAACTCCTGGCTCATGAAAAGGGGCTATACTCAGGCTATAAAGCCAGACAATTTTACTAGCTTGCCAAGGAGAGTTAATCAGCAGTTGCTGTAACAAGATCCCAGTTAATTTAAACTATGCCAGTTCAAGTTAATGTTGTGTCAATGTGAATCAGGGTGTGTTACTCGACTTACTCTGGGGTTTTAAGTTGACCAAGGTGCAACATTTGACACAAATCATTATACAGTGTAGCCTGCCCAGTGGAAGGCCCTTTTTTACTTAATATATATTTATTTTATTATTATTTTTCCTTTTTTATTATCGACTAGAGCCCTACAGTACTAAAAACCATAATAGGCTTACAGTGTATTTGATTTAGCCCCTACTGTGGTTAGTAAGGCGTAAAAAAAGTACCTGTGGTTCCGGTTTCATATCGTGAAAAAATTAGGGTCGGTAGGTCGGCAATAATTTTTTTTTTGAATATTTTTTTTCATGGTTTTGGCGGTTTTTTGCTGGGCGATTTGCAGTTGAGTATTTCCTATGGACGAATTTAGGCAATTTGGTTCAATAATTAGTGTGACAACAGACGCCATTTTGGCACGCTGTACGAGCAGCCCGCAACCACCTGGAAAAAATAGGGTCGCACGGTCAATCGCGTTGAAAAAAATAATAGGGTCGGCAGAATAAAATAGGGTCGGTCGGGAACCGGAACCACAGGTATTTTTTTTTACGCCTAAGCTTACACAAATTTTTACCGGTACCGTAAGCTATATTTTATATGCATTCATGCCTTTTAGGTTTAGACTTCAACATATTTGGAATTGAAGATCGTTTCCAAGAAGAGAATGGCTTGAACCAAGAAGATGATTGCAAAGAGCACACTGATGAATCACATGATGTTAATGTATGTTTCAAATACCTTCCTGGTTGTTATTGTCCATATTTTTATTGTCAAGGGACCCATAAATCAAGTGAAATTGTGTTTAATACTGTAATTTGTTTTTTAACTAGTTAACTTTATTATGCCAGACAATATTACTTGTCAAAGAGGAATTGGAACTGTCAAATGGGTGGAGGGTTTATTAAAACAAAACTCAAAAGTCGTGCACCTCCCTAACCATTAAATTATTTGCATATTACTAAATATAATTTAAAAAATTGTGTTTCTTCAATTCAGGAAATTGAGAATAATCAATCTGACGTTGATGAACCACTCTATGATGGAGCTAGTGTGACTGTTGGTCAAAGTTTGTTGTTGATTATGGCTTTTATACTTGGACATAATCTTTCTGGCGCTGCTGTTGGAAACCTCCTGAGATTGCTACAATCATGGCCAAAAGTTTGTGGAACGCATGCTAATTAGTAGTTATAAAGGAGCGCGGAGTTATAATATTTTCACAGATTTCGCAAAAAATGAACTCCCCCGAACCCCCTTTCCAATGTTGTTCCTAGCGTTGATGAATGAGATTGTGTGATGCTTATTCCGAGTGGAAAATAATCCCAAACAACATTGAATAGGGGGGACGGGGGGGTTATTATTCAAATTAAAGGTAAAAACATGAAATCTCACTTTGCGTTCCACAACCTTTGGCCATGATTGTCTGAAAATAAGCGATCGTAAAATCAGTGCTGCCACGAACATTTTTTTGTTAAAAGTATACCAAATACTCGAAAATATACATATTTCTATATTTTAGAAAGAAATATAGTACAACTTGTGCGTATTAGATAAGTATTCGTCCTGGTAAAATGATTGCGCAAATTGTCAGGTATGAAACAGTGCATAATTCGGTCATACACGTCGAAAGCTTTATATTTGGTGTTTCCACAAACATAAATTCTATCTTATCTTATAAATCAGATCGTTTTCCTCAGTCGGTACTTCATGACATCACTAGATTTGTGTAATTATAACATTAATTAGTATATTGCGTGTTCTGCTCTGCACTACACTGGAGTTGTCTTCACACATAATTTTGTGGAAACGTTAGCTAATGAGTCTATCAATAAAATAATGTCACCAAAAGCAATATGCCCAGAAAAGAGAGCGTATATAATGTATTTAAGAAATGAATCGAAGAAATCATTTGGAAAAATTGCAAAACAATGCAAAGTTTCGAAGTCGTCATGCCATCGTATATGCCAACCAAAAAAGACGTGTAGAACGAAAAAAAAGAAAATGGGAAGACCCAGGAAGGTAGATGAAAGATCTACTCGGAAACTAATCCGTTGCTTACAGTCATTGGGGGACACACGTGTTGCTTTCACTGTCAAACCTTTGGTCGCAGAGAGTGGTCTCAGTTTAAATATGGCTAGCCGAAGAACGTTTTCGCGTATTCTGAACGAAAATGGCTATGGATATTTCCAAAGAAGAAAGAAAGGCTTACTGAGCGAGAAAGATAGAAAAATTAGGAAGAACTTTGGTTATAAAATAAAAAAGGAACTCAAACGAAATTCCAATTTTTCGAAAAACGAGGTGGCATTTTATTTGGACGGTGTGTCTTTCGTCCACAAATACAATCCAATGAGCAACGCTGGCAGTAGCAATTCGAAAGTTTGGCGTAAACGGGCCGAGTGACTGAAGTTTACCGCAAAAGGATCGAAAGAGTTACCAGGTGGTCGTAGAGTCCACGTCTTTGTTGCCGTGTCCTATGGAAAAGGAGTAATTTTAAACGAACCTTATACCAAAATGGATGGGCAATTTTTTGCGAATTTTATCAGAAAAAAATTCAATTTATATTTTGGTAAGGCCGGGCCTAAACACGGCGGTAGACGGTTATTTATAATGGACAATTGCCCATGCCAGACAAGCAAAGTCGCTATGGCATCACTTGGTCAAGTCGAGGCAGAAATGCTTAAAATTCCTGCACGTTCGCCTGATATAAATCCGATTGAGAATATATTCCATCTTGTTAAATCTCAGTTGAATAAACAGGCAGTAACAGAAAATATCACCAGTGAATCTTACGAACAGTTTCAAACTCGAGTTCTTCAAGTATTGCGAACATTCCCTATCGACATTATTGATAAAACAATTGATAGTATGAGCAAGCGAATAAATAAATTGATTTCGTCAAAGGGATATAAAACAAAATACTGAATAATATTTAGGCATCAATTTACTTAACTTTAATACCAATTAACGTATTATTAATAGTAACGTATTAATATATGTAGTCTCAATAATTGTCCGATAATATTTCTTGTCAACAGTGCTCACACAAAAAATCGTTCTTTGTAACTTGTATCAAAGAAATCTTAACCTACATTGCATTGAGTTCATTATTGTGCGACTTGGTTTTTATACCGAAACGAAGAACGCCGTGATTCGAAGGATTTTAATACGATTTTTAACAGTGCTCACTCAAATCCCACTATAAAATGTGCATTGTTTACAAACTTATATGGCATTTGTGGTGACAAATGTCGAAAATGTCATAAACAAATTATATTTTGCCCTAAAAAGTAATTGTAGTGTGCGGATAACCATTAACTCAACAGTAGGTATAATTTTTCGATGTTCAATGGTAGATTCGTCTTATTTTTTTATGATTTCTGAGTGAGAAATGTGCGGTTATACAACTTATACGGACGTGAACTAGTTAGTAATTAAATGCTATATTTCACAGACAGTGTTGACAGTTATAAACCGATCATACGTCACATTAATAATTCGAAACATAAAAGTGCAATCGTCTGCTTTCGTGTAGAAAGTTGTATAAAATCCATAATATTATATGTCAACATTATATCTAACACAAATGTTGAAAAGCACTTGGCGCAAGGAGACATCTTGACTTGATTATTTTGGTCAATCTGTCTCCAAAAATGGAAAAACCGCCATCGCACGTCCATCATTTCAGTATTTACCCGGTCTAACGATCCTGCTTTAACTAAAGCCATAGGGGCATCAGACGTGGCAAAGAATAGAGTATCTGAAGACAGCTCTATATCTCGTTGACAAAAATCTTTTGGCGCTGGGAAATGGACAACATCTCCTTCTAGAGCTTGTAAAAGATCTGCCCATGCGATAATGGCCGGATTCCATCTGAAGTCATTTAATAGAATGACCTCTGCCTCATCGACACCAAGCCATGCAAATGTCCCGGTTGCCGGATTACAGAAAGCGCGGTAAATGAATTTCAAGGGCGACAGTATAAACGTTTTACCACTGTTCGCAGGGCCGTAGACAAAAATATTTTGATATTTTCCTCGTCCGTTTTGGAGCGCGTTATAAATCGCAGTACAGAACGCTGAAACATCAATTTGGTTTAGGCGCATCAGTTCCAACGCAGCTTCCAGCCACTGTCCTTCACATTGATGGACACATGGTGAGCCTGTAGCTTCCTGAAGGATTTCGATTCTTGTTTTCTTTGCGCGTATTGCCTTGGCCTCGGCTTCTCGAAATTCCTTACCAACGGATAACGCTTCATCCACCGCTTTAGCCCCACGATTGGCAATAAATTCTGCGAGCCGTGTATTGCCTTCTCGTTTCTGCTCAACGGCTAAACAAACAAGCTCTGCTCGCTTTGTAATATTCTTCTTTTCAATGACCTGGGACACCTCATAAACCGTCAAACCCCTCTCTCGGCGGTTCTTTTTCTTTCCTTTCGTCGTAGTCTGCCTAGATTTCCTTTTTCTGGCGGCTATTGCGTTTTCAGTTCTTGGCCTTGTCGACAAATCTGGATGATCATGTGAATGACATGGTTGTGGATCTTCTTTGGTAACATACCGATATGCACTATAGTACGTATTATGTAAGTCACTAAAGTTAACTTTAATACCGTACTTGTGATCAAGATAGTTCCTTATCTGTAACCATCGGGCTTTCTTTGTTAACTTTACTGCCATATGATAATGGTACTCGTTCATTTCTTGTTCAGAATCAGTTATAGCATGACCCTCCATCGACACAACCCAGTGTTGCAATCTCACGCCAGCATTTCTCCACGCTTCTGTCACTGCATCTGCAAAGCGTTGTCTTGTGTTGAAAATAGCTGTATTGGCCCTGCTATATGCAATGAGATATATCAATCGTTGATGTTTCTCATTTAACGAAGCCATGTGTAATATACGAACTTTATTCCAGTGTATTTGATAATTCAATGTGATCGTAGTAGCAATATGACAACAACCGGAAGTGCACAAAATGAAATATTATTCAATTTAATGCAGTTAAATATTACCTAAATATATGTCGTAATATAATATAAGTTATGTGAAAGCTTTTTCTTGTTTTTTGAATAAATAAAAACACAAATTGAATATAGTCACACTTTCAGACAGTCTGAAAATACGCGATCGTAAAATCAGTGCTGCCACGAACATTTTTTTGTTAAAAGTATACCAAATACTCGAAAATATACATATTTCTATATTTTAGAAAGAAATATAGTACAACTTGTGCGTATTAGATAAGTATTCGTCCTGGTAAAATGATTGCGCAAATTGTCAGGTATGAAGCAGTGCATAATTCGGTCATACACGTCGAAAGCTTTATATTTGGTGTTTCCACAAACATAAATTCTATCTTATCTTATAAATCAGATCGTTTTCCTCAGTCGGTACTTCATGACATCACTAGATTTGTGTAATTATAACATTAATTAGTATATTGCGTGTTCTGCTCTGCACTACACTGGAGTTGTCTTCACACATAATTTTGTGGAAACGTTAGCTAATGAGTCTATCAATAAAATAATGTCACCAAAAGCAATATGCCCAGAAAAGAGAGCGTATATAATGTCTTTAAGAAATGAATCGAAAAAATCATTTGGAAAAATTGCAAAACAATGCAAAGTTTCGAAGTCGTCATGCCATCGTATATGCCAACCAAAAAAGACGTGTAGAACGAAAAAAAAGAAAATGGGAAGACCCAGGAAGGTAGATGAAAGATCTACTCGGAAACTAATCCGTTGCTTACAGTCATTGGGGGACACACGTGTTGCTTTCACTGTCAAACCTTTGGTCGCAGAGAGTGGTCTCAGTTTAAATATGGCTAGCCGAAGAACGTTTTCGCGTATTCTGAACGAAAATGGCTATGGATATTTCCAAAGAAGAAAGAAAGGCTTACTGAGCGAGAAAGATAGAAAAATTAGGAAGAACTTTGGTTATAAAATAAAAAAGGAACTCAAACGAAATTCCAATTTTTCGAAAAACGAGGTGGCATTTTATTTGGACGGTGTGTCTTTCGTCCACAAATACAATCCAATGAGCAACGCTGGCAGTAGCAATTCGAAAGTTTGGCGTAAACGGGGCGAGTGACTGAAGTTTACCGCAAAAGGATCGAAAGAGTTACCAGGTGGTCGTAGAGTCCACGTCCTTGTTGCCGTGTCCTATGGAAAAGGAGTAATTTTAAACGAACCTTATACCAAAATGGATGGGCAATTTTTTGCGAATTTTATCAGAAAAAAATTCAATTTATGTTTTGGTAAGGCCGAGTCTAAACACGGCGGTAGACGGTTATTTATAATGGACAATTGCCCATGCCAGACAAGCAAAGTCGCTATGGCATCACTTGGTCAAGTCGAGGCAGAAATGCTTAAAATTCCTGCACGTTCGCCTGATATAAATCCGATTGAGAATATATTCCATCTTGTTAAATCTCAGTTGAATAAACAGGCAGTAACAGAAAATATCACCAGTGAATCTTACGAACAGTTTCAAACTCGAGTTCTTCAAGTATTGCGAACATTCCCTATCGACATTATTGATAAAACAATTGATAGTATGAGCAAGCGAATAAATAAAATGATTTCGTCAAAGGGATATAGAACAAAATACTGAATAATATTTAGGCATCAATTTACTTAACTTTAATACCAATTAACGTATTATTAATAGTAACGTATTAATATATGTAGTCTCAATAATTGTCCGATAATATTTCTTGTCAACAGTGCTCACACAAAAAATCGTTCTTTGTAACTTGTATCAAAGAAATCTTAACCTACATTGCATTGAGTTCATTATTGTGCGACTTGGTTTTTATACCGAAACGAAGAACGCCGTGATTCGAAGGATTTTAATACGATTTTTAACAGTGCTCACTCAAATCCCACTATAAAATGTGCATTGTTTACAAACTTATATGGAATTTGTGGTGAGAAATGTCGAAAATGTCATAAACAAATTATATTTTGCCCTAAAAAGTAATTGTAGTGTGCGGATAACCATTAACTCAACAGTAGGTATAATTTTTCGATGTTCAATGGTAGATTCGTCTTATTTTTTTATGATTTCTGAGTGAGAAATGTGCGGTTATACAACTTATACGGACGTGAACTAATTAGTAATTAAATGCTATATTTCACAGACAGTGTTGACAGTTATAAACCGATCATACGTCACATTAATAATTCGAAACATAACAGTGCAATCGTCTGCTTTCGTGTAGAAAGTTCTATAAAATCCATAGTATTATATGTCAACATTATCTAACACAAATGTTGAAAAGCACTTGGCGCAAGGAGACATCTTGACTTGATTATTTTGGTCAATCTGTCTCCAAAAATGGAAAAACCGCCATCGCACGTCCATCATTTCAGTATTTACCCGGTCTAACGATCCTGCTTTAACTAAAGCCATAGGGGTATCAGACGTGGCAAAGAATAGAGTATCTGAAGACATCTCTATATCTCGTTGACAAAAATTTTTTGGCGCTGGGAAATGGACAACATCTCCTTCTAGAGCTTGTAAAAGATCTGCCCATGCGATAATGGCCGGATTCCATCTGAAGTCATTTAATAGAATGACCTCTGCCTCATCGACACCAAGCCATGCAAATGTCCCGGTTGCCGGATTACAGAAAGCGCGGTAAATGAATTTCATGGGCGACAGTATAAACGTTTTACCACTGTTCGCAGGGCCGTAGACAAAAATATTTTGATATTTTCCTCGTCCGTTTTGGAGCGCGTTATAAATCGCAGCACAGAACGCTGAGACATCAATTTGGTTTAGGCGCATCAGTTCCAACGCAGCTTCCAGCCACTGTCCTTCACGTTGATGGACACATGTTAAGCCTGTAGCTTCCTGAAGGATTTCGATTCTTGTTTTCTTTGCGCGTATTGCCTTGGCCTCGGCTTCTCGAAATTCCTTACCAACGGATAACGCTTCATCCACCGCTTTAGCCCCACGATTGGCAATAAATTCTGCGAGCCGTGTATTGCCTTCTCGTTTCTGCTCAACGGCTAAACAAACAAGCTCTGCTCGCTTTGTAATATTCTTCTTTTCAATGACCTGGGACACCTCATAAACCGTCAAACCCCTCTCTCGGCGGTTCTTTTTCTTTCCTTTCGTCGTAGTCTGCCTAGATTTCCTTTTTCTGGCGGCTATTGCGTTTTCAGTTCTTGGCCTTGTCGACAAATCTGGATGATCATGTGAATGACATGGTTGTGGATCTTCTTTGGTAACATACCCATATGCACTATAGTACGTATTATGTAAGTCACTAAAGTTAACTTTAATACCGTACTTGTGATCAAGATAGTTCCTTATCTGTAACCATCGGGCTTTCTTTGTTAACTTTACTGCCATATGATAATGGTACTCGTTCATTTCTTGTTCAGAATCAGTTATAGCATGACCCTCCATCGACACAACCCAGTGTTGCAATCTCACGCCAGCATTTCTCCACGCTTCTGTCACTGCGTCTGCAAAGCGTTGTCTTGTGTTGAAAATAGCTGTATTGGCCCTGCTATATGTAATGAGATATATCAATCGTTGATGTTTCTCATTTAACGAAGCCATGTGTAATATACGAACTTTATTCCAGTGTATTTGATAATTCAATGTGATCGTAGTGGCAATATGACAACAACCGGAAGTGCACAAAATGAAATATTATTCAATTTAATGCAGTTAAATATTACCTAAATATATGTCGTAATATAATATAAGTTATGTGAAAGCTTTTTCTTGTTTTTTGAATAAATAAAAACACAAATTGAATATAGTCAAACTTTCAGACAATCATGACCAAAAGTTTGTGAAACGCATGCTAATTAGTAGTTATAAAGGCGCGCGAGTTGTAATATTTTCACAGATTTGGCAAAAAATGAACTCCCCCGAACCCCCTTTCCAATGTTGTTCCTAGCGTTGATGGATGAGATTGTGTGATGCTTATTCCGAGCGGAAAATAATCCCAAACAACATTGAATAGGGGACAGAGGTAATTCAAATTAAAGGTAAAAACATGAAATCTCACTTTGCGTTCCACAACATTTGGCCATGATTGTAGCTGCATTGTTGCCAGCTGACTCCCGACTTCCCAAGACAAGGTATCTTTTTGATAAGCATTTTAATCCTTTTAAGGACGGTGTTCAGTTTAAACTGTACTGCCCAATTTGCAACGCTTTACTGACAGGGATTGAAGGCCTTGAATGCACGTTATGTAATGTCTTATATCGAAAGGATGTGCTGCTACGGGATGGAAACTTTTTCATTTATTTGCCCCTGGAAAAGCAGATACGTGATTTGTTCACGAAGTGTGGTGACACTTTAAACCTTGCATACAGATTTACAAGGAAGAAAATATCCTCTTCAGCTATTGAGGGCATTTTTGATGGCGAATTATACAAATCTATGGTTGGAGGTTTACTGATGTGAGATCCAAATGCCCTAAGTGTTTCATTCAACTGTGATGGAGTACCTATTTTCAAGTCTTCCAACTTTGGAATTTGGCCACTGCAAGAGATTTTGAATGAACTGCCACCGAAGCAAAGAAAAGAAAACATTTTCTTAATTGGTCTATGGTTTGGAACTGGTAAACCCGTTATGACTACGTTCCTTAAGCCTTTTACCGAGGAGTTGGAAAAATTGAGCAATGTTGGAATGAGATGGGTCCGTGGTGGTGTGACTGTTTGTTCACGAGTTTTTGCATGCATTTGCTCGTGTGACAGCGTGGCAAGGTGTGTATTGCAGAATATCCTTCAATTTAATGGTTTGTACGGTTGCAGTTGGTGTGAAAATCCAGGGGAATCGATTGAAAAAGGACGCGGTCATTGCAGAGTTTACCCAGAAGAAGCGCAACAACCGGACTTAAGAACACATGAACAACTGAAGAAGAATGGTCGATTGGCGTTCCGTAAGAAAGAACCAGTGAATGCGTGAAAGGGCCAACCAAACTGGCTGATTTGCCCAATTTTGACATTGTAAGAGGATTTGTGGTGGACAATCTCCACTGCATATATTTAGGCGTTACAAGACAACTAGTACATCTATGGTTTGACTCGAACAATCATAACGAACCATGGTATCTTGGCAAACACATACCAGTTATCGATTCAAGATTGAAACGCGTAATGCCACCACAAGAGGTTACAAGGGTTCCAAGATCAATTACGCAGAGAGCGTTTTGGAAAGGTTCTGAGTGGCACTGGTGGTTGCCCTTATATTCACCAGTTGTCCTGCGTGGATTGCTTCCACAACGGTATTTTAAACATTTACTTGTTTTGGTGCAAGGCTTTTACTTGCTAACCAAGTCAAGTATCAGCTCTGCTGACCTCGACAAGGCCGCCCATTGCTTGTCGCAGTTTACTCAGAAGTTCCAGTTGTTGTATGGAAAGAAGCACATGACATACAATGTCCATCAGCTGACTCATCTGGTGCAAGCAGTGATTGATTGGGGTCCATTGCCATGCTATTCCTCCTATATTTTCGAGGGATTTAATATGGTACTCCTGAGCTTGTTCCATGGAACTCAAGCAGTTCCTCATCAGATTGCCAACTCTTTCCTCATGTACAAAGAGTTGTCTATAATTTGCAGTACTGGCGAGGCAACTGAAGATCCCCTCACTGATAACATCTTCTCCTTCATGAATGACCAACTCCAAGGCTACACACCACTGAAAAAGGCCAAAAAGATGGAACAAAACATTACCTTCTTGGGGGCGTCATATTCAAAACCACTAACAATTGAGGAAAAGTACCTTGTTGAGGAGCTACACCAAAGGAATGATGTTGAAAATGATGGATAATTCTTCACGAAAGCCATTGTGAATGGGAACGTATTCCATTGCACTAAATATAAGCGGCAGTCAAGAAGAAAAAATTACATCATTGGAACCGAAAACTATTTGACATTTGAACTAGATGTATTTGTTATAATCCGGTTTGAAGGATGTGATGATATTATTAGCATTGCTTTTGGACGAGAGGTACAACTTTCAGATGCACTGGAGAGTTTCGAGAGTGGATGTGGCAACTTGTGCAGTCACATTAGAAAGCTTCAGGAGACGTCTGATGCGTTGGCAATTGTGGAACTGAACACTATTCAGGACAAATTTGCAGTTATTGCAGATGATAGTGAGGAAGAGTACTTTTATTGTAAACTACCAAATACTGTGGACAGAGACTGAGTACTCCATTAATATCTGGTACGTGTCCATGAATGTTAATGGTAATGTACATATTTTGTATTTTAGGAATAAAGGTTTAATTGTGTGATATATTACTAACCATGGACCTTTTATTTAGAGTTTCAGATATAGAACTTCATGTGTGACTGTCCATCGGAAAACGTACATACCATATATATAGCTAAGGTTTAAAATTAACAGATATAAAAGACGTTTATGCGGCCGTTCGCCATCTGTTTAAATAGCGAACGATTACTAGCTATTAAAACGTATTATAAAAAACGTTTTCTTACCGTTTGCTAGCTATCCGTATTTTTTTTTTCATTTAAACGGAAAACCGTTGACGTACGTTTTCCCATGGGGGGTTACATGTGCGATTTTATGTGAAATCGTTTCACACGTGAAATTTCACTTTTTACTTAATGTGAAATCCTTTCACCTATGAAATTTTACTTCTATAGGTTCATATAAAATTATTATAACACGTGAAATCCTTTAAATCACATACGAAACTTCGTTTGTAACTTTATGTGAAATTTCACTTTTTACCTCATGTGAAATATTTCACATGTGAAATTTCACTTTTTACTTCATGTGAAATATTTCACATGTGAAATTTCACTTTTTACTTTATGTGAAATCTTTCACATAAGAAATTTCACTTGTATCATCATATTGTAATTTGTAATTTCATGTGAAATCCTTTCACGTGTGAAATGTCAGATGTGATTTCACCTGAAATCATTTCACATGTGAAATTTCCCTTGTAATTTCATGTGAAATCCTTCCACATCTGAAATGTCACATGTGATTCCATGTGAAGTTTTTTCACATGTTAAATTTCACATGTGATTTCATGTGACATTTTTTCAGATGTGAAATGTCACATGTAATTTCATGTGAAGTTTTTTCACATGTTAAATTTCACATGTGATTTCATGTGAAATCCTTTCACATGTGAAATGTCACATGTGATTTCATGTGAAATCCTTCCACATGTGAAATGTCACATGTGATTTCATGTGAAATCCTTTCACATGTGAAATGTCACATGTGATTTCATGTGAAATCCTTTCATTTGTGAAATTTCACATGTGATTTCATGTGAAATCCTTTCACATGTGAAATGTCACATAAGATCACATAATTTCACATGTTTTCACATGACTTCACATGAAATCACATGTGTGAATTCATGTGGATTTTTTGTAAGGGGTTAGCAATTTTATTAAGAGTTTTATAAACGGAAATTTAGTATGTTAATTCCCGACGAGAGGGTACTAATTCCGGTCAGCTATTTACACAGGGGAAAAGAAAGCATTACTATTAGGGAAGACTAAATTTCATCCGCATTCGCAGGCGCATAGGTGTCATCATAGACAATCCAGAAGACAGGGACTGGAAACGCCTAATGTTTTACACGCGCCATCCGTGATGCGGCCAGCTGCAGATCTTGCGGGCTCATTTAAACAAAAATTCAACATTTTTCGAAACATTTTACAAAAGAATAAAACATTTCAAGAGTTGTTTATAGCTGTTCGATTATGAATAGATATATCTATGATTGGAAAGCATTTTACTCGAGAGATGGAACTCATGGAAGCAATTGATGTGGGATTATATACAGAAGGTAGTTTACAGTCCATTGTTTGGTCAAAATTTAAAGACAGACTATTTATTTTAGGTATGATTTAATATAGTATTTTATACCTTTCTGGCCTTTTCTAGATTGTTGCTTAGTTTTCGTTTCGTACTTTTAGCCTTTTTCATTACTTTAAACTGATGCTTTTTCAATCTCGAAAAAAGACGAAAATCCTTTTTTGTAT
Organism: Paramuricea clavata; assembly: GCA_902702795.2. NCBI lineage: Eukaryota > Metazoa > Cnidaria > Anthozoa > Malacalcyonacea > Plexauridae > Paramuricea > Paramuricea clavata. Next base: position 3,187 of record CACRXK020010434.1, on the reverse strand, counting down.
GGCATCTATCAGTAAAAAATTTTATTAAACAGTTCATTATTGACATTGGCGATTTTTAGCTTAAATATAAATATCAAATGACTGAAAGAAGTTTTGAAGACGATAAGTGCATATCCCTTTAAACTAGCTATAAGATAAAAAGTTTATGTACGGGGTTTCGAGTATAAGTCAATATGTGAGTATTGTTTTATAAATAAAAGCACATACTACGAGAACAACAATGCCAATGGCGGCATTTTTGTCAAAAATACTACGCACGAAGTTAATGGTGATTTTCAGCTTTATTAAAGCAAAAAGAACATTGAAAAAGCAACAAATGCACAGCCCATTGTTTTCTGGTTCAAAATATATAAAAATGATGCTTTGAAAATCGCTTCAAGTGAAATTATAGGGTTCCAACTAGGCACATACTACGGAACAACAATGGCGACATTTTTTAGTCAAAAATACTACGCACGAAGTTAATGGTGATTTTAAGCTTCATTAAAGCAAAAAGAACATTAAAAAAGCAACAAATGCACAGCCTATTGTTTTCTGGTTCGAAATATATAAAAATGATGCTTTGAAAATCGCTAAAAGTGAAGTTATAGGGTTCCTAGTAGGCACATACTACGAGAACAACAATGGCGACATTTTTTAGTCAAAAATACTACGCACGAAGTTAATGGTGATTTTAAGCTTCATTAAAGCAAAAAGAACATTAAAAAAGCAAAAAATGCACAGCATATTGTTTTCTGGTTCGAAATATATAAAAATGATGCTTTGAAAATCGCTAAAAGTGAAGTTATAGGGTTCCTAGTAGGCACATACTACGAGAACAACAATGGCGACATTTTTTAGTCAAAAATACTACGCACGAAGTTAATGGTGATTTCAAGCTTCATTAAAGCAAAAAAAAGTTGGAAAAAGCGATAAATGCACAGCCCGTATTATTTTCCTTTAAACCATCTACATAAAATGTCTTGTAATTTGCTAAAATAATAGTTACATGTTACAAAGTGAGGGTATAGACGTAGCCATCAATTTTGTAGTCACTGTGAAAAAAGCTTGTTTAAGCTGGACTCACACATCACACGTAGTTGTAACTGCTCTAATGCACCCTCGATTCATTTTAGATGATAATGGCATGTTTCAAATGACAATTTGTAGCTTCATTCTCCAGATATAGGGTTCCCAGCAACTTCCTAATTTTACGTGCGACATTTTTGATTACATGCTTCGACAAAACTGGAATTAAATGACCTCTATATAGAATTAAAATTAAAAATGAAAACGTACTTACCTTGACAATAACTCTGTCTTAAAGATAAACTAAAAATAGAATATATAAATGACTTTTTATCCACAAAATAAACAAAAATAACGGAGGATTCGCATTGTGCTTTTTCTGAAAAAAAAGACCACGGTTGCGCGGCAACCCCATGCATTGACGTGCTTAAAGCCATATCACGGATGGCACGTAGCATCATAGGCGCTCTCGCTTGCGTTTCCAGTCCCTGTCTTCTGGATTGTCTATGGTCTCAGACAAAGGCTCTAAAATCATAGTTCTCGGCATTGGCGGTAAAGGAAAGTTAAATCTGCAGACAGCATTTCCTCTTTTCTTGCATGTTTTGGAGTGTTTGTGCCTTTGTAAATTTACGAGTTCAGTTAAATCATCTGAGTCAGCTTTACATGAAACGTAGCTATCTACAAAATTGGTAATATCTTCGTCGAAATCTTTACCATACTCGGGTGCATTTTTGATCCAGAATAATCCATGGATATGTGGAGAACCTCTTTGCTGGAATTCAACACGATAGAAAAAGTCAACAACTTCTCCAATTGGATGGCATGAAGTTTTAATAAAATTGTGAATAAATTGTTGCACCATATGTTCAAAATTTCGAGCACATGTTACTGGATCTTTCTGTATCAGTTCAGACTTCTTTTGCCAAGTCATTTGCTTAACCTCATCGTCAGTATAGTGTTCGTTGTCAATAAGACGACCAAGAATTTTAATCAAATGAATCCAACGCGTTTCAGCAGCTGAAAATGAACAGAACCATGCAGGTATACGAAGCTGACGAATCATTGCAAATAGATCCTTCTTACATCTTTCAAAGTATGGAGGGGAACGGCGTAAATTTCTTAAAACTCTGAATCCTTCATCTAAATTGATTAGCTTATTAACAGAACTTTCAGACTTCAAATCTCCTGCTGTGTAAGTTTTACCTTTGGTTTTACATTTACGCAGTGATAAACTTGCACTTCCTTGGATTTGTCTGATTTGTAATTTTTTTAATTTATAAAAAATATTTGGCACAGTTGAGCAACTCTTCGATCTCGACTTCGTAATTCCCATTTGCAAATTGTACTATAGTGAACAGGCACAAGTCTTTCACTGTTATCAGCTTGACGTTTGCCACAGTAAATGGTAGGGAAAGATAAAAATTCAGCATCTTTATCTATAAATATACCAAGTGGTCTATTTCCTTCTCCTGGTGCAAAACTGATTATTTTATCACCATCTTGAGTAATGTCAGGTTCTTGTAATAATGTATCCATAACACCTGATGGTCGTTCAGTTACTTCACACCATTCATCATCAGTGTCATTGTCAACGGAGTCGTTACTTACTCGTGTCTCCACTGTTTCTAGATTTTGAGTATTCAAATCATTTGATAGATTATCTGAAGTCTCCTTGGTATTCTTGGTAATAAATTCTGACCACTCTTCGTCCTTATTGACTGCATTTGACACATAATTATCCATTACTTGTATTCCTTCGTTCTTAAATATTTCACTAGTGCGAACCAAGTATTGAGCTGCATCTAAAACTTTCGTAGGTCTAACGTTCTGAAATTGATAATAGAGACTTTAAGATTGCGCATCGCCGGCGGCAACGGCAACGCTGAAACCGGGAATTGCGTGGGGAGAGAACGCCGTCGTGTTGTAAACATCCGCCATGTTAAGATGTTCGATATCGCCACGCACAACGGCAACCGAAAACTGTTATAATTTCACCACTTTTCTGTGAAATATGTGAATGGCATCCTTCAAATCCGTTCGTGATTTGCTGCTTATTGGTTTTGACGAAGGTTTATTGGACAAAGAAGAGTTTTTGCTGTTGTACCAACAATATACTTCTCTGAATGCTGAGTATCCGTACACAAGCTATCCAGCCTTTGACCTAGAGTTAAAGGACGAA
>CACRXK020010433.1:0-17671 GCA_902702795.2 Paramuricea clavata | reverse complement strand
GAAAACGGAGTTCTTGCATTTGAAAAAGTAGTTATGGCATTTGAAAACGGAGTTCTTGCATTTGAAAAAGTAGTTATGGCATTTGAAAACGGAGTTCTTGCATTTGAAAAAGTAGTTATGGCATTTGAAAACGGAGTTCTGGCGTTTGAAAAAGTAGTTACGGCATTTGAAAACGGAGTTCTGGCGTTTGAAAAGGGAGTTCTGGCGTTTGAAAAGGGAGTTCTGGCGTTTGAAAAGGGAGTTCTGGCGTTTGAAAAGGGAGTTCTGGCTTTTGGAAAACGGAGTTCTTGCATTTGAAAACGGATTTCTGGCATTTCAAAACGGTAGATCTGGCAATTGAAAACTGAGTTTTTGGCATTTTGAAAAAGTAGTTCTGGCATTTGAAAACTCAGTTTTGGCATTTGAAAACGCAGTTTTGGCATTTGAAAACGCAGTTCTGGCATTTGAAAATTGAGTTTTGACTTTTGAAAAAGTAGTTATGGTATTTGAAAACTGATTTTTGGCATTTGAAAACGGAGTTCTGGCTTTTGAAAAGGTAGTTCTGGCATTCGAAAACTCAGTTTTGGCTTTTGAAAAAGTAGTTCTGGTATTTGAAAACTGAGTTTTGGCATTCGAAAACTCAGTTTTGGCTTTTGAAAAAGTAGTTCTGGTATTTGAAAACTAGTGAGTTTTGGCATTTGAAAACGGAGTTCTGAACTTCTGGCTTTTGAAAAACACAGTAGACTTTCTATTTGAATTATGACCCTAATTGATATGATACTTTTATAAAGTTTCTAACTAACTATAATTAATTTTGAGTGAATTGCCAAAAAAGATTTTACACGACATTGAAAGCTATTTTAACACCAAATATACATTACTTATATATATCTAAACAAAATCTGCCATCTTGCAAATGTTATGGCATTGTGCTAATGTGTTCAGCTATGTTTCATTGTAGTTATTATTTTCTCTGACTCTATTTAAATGGTTTTTTTTGTAAGGTTTGTTGGTTTGAGCCGTATACAATATTCAGTGGTGGTATGCCGAGGGCAAGTTACGGAGACCGACATTGTATTTCTGTAATATGTGGCGATTCAACACAAGCGACGTTCGATTTCACCTCAAGAGTTGTGGATTTCTTTATCATATTTGATAAACATGATAAAAGTAAGAAAGTGTTAAGATCTTATCGGCCACTTCAATTGTGGAGGTCCAGCATACACACGTAAAAATCTCACAACTTGTCAACAAGATGATTTGCAACAGGCTTGCAGCAAGCTTGTCATCAAGTTGTAACAGTATACTAAAACTGTCTGTACCAGTGTTGGTAGTACCAATGTGAAAACGCAGTGCTGAGTGGTTATATTACTACCTTAAAAAACAAGCAGAAACTCGACGTTTCGAGCGAAGGCCCTTCGTCAAGAGTTCGTAGCAGGGATCGGGGGGAAATGCATGGGCTTTGTTATGATTAAATCCATCTAATTGGTTTATTTTTTGTCACGTGATGCTTTCATACTCTTAGTATAAAAGCCTGTGCATTTCCCCCCGATCCCTGCTACTAACTCTTGACGAATTGCCTTCGCTCAAAACGTCGAGTTTCTGCCTGTTTTTTAAGGTAGTAATATAACCACTCAGCACAGCATTTTCAAGTTGTAACAATGCTGTTGTTTTATCAAGTTGCTACAAGGTTGTCAGTCACAACTTGTTGACAAATTGTTCAATCTCATCTTTGTTAAAATATAACACCCCTAATGGCAACTGTAGCTTGACAGATTTGTGTACCAAATTAAGCTTGTCATCTTGCTACACATGTACTTGATGAACATGACAAATGATAAATTTGAAATTTCTAGGTAAACCAAGATGTCTGGCTGTTTTATGTGAACATGAATTTGTAGTCATTGATTTATTGAAAGAGAATGGTTACCCAACCTTCTCATCACCCTATCTATCCTGCCTTCACTCCTCGCCAATCACATGTTCCCAACATGTACATAACTGTCCTGATGATTTATGGAACTTGTTAAAAGAAGCAGGCAAGGATCAACTTGGCTCTAGCTATCCACCCGAGGTAAGGGCTTCTATAGCTACCTTGTCCCCCCTGGCTTTGGTAATATACTACATGGTCAGATTCTGGGTAGGAGGTGCGCATCTCCCCTGAGATCGTTTTGCACCTCCCCTGAGATTTTATGCACCTCCCCTCAAAAGCCATACACCTCCCCTTGGGAATGGTAAGGGAACAACGTTTCACGAAAGAAACTTTGTAGTAATGTATTGAATGGCAAAATTGGATGAGTCGTACAGTCGTAATTCATGAATACATGCAGACATCACGTAGCTGACTTTATGGGGCAGGGGTACATTCTAAGTCCTAACATTCCATGGGAGCCATGAGCTAGAATCGCTGCATCTCTCCTAAACAGTTTACCACCTCCCCCAGCATTTCCACCAAAATCCGGCCTTGATATACTAATGTCTATAATTGTTTTTCTTAGGATTGGCCAATTACTGGTGGACGTTCCTTGCTGTCAAGAAGCAACCAACATGATATTTTACTTACTGGGTAACTTGATGTTATTGACTTTTTTGTCCTGCTGTTGTTGATGATTATGTTGGTGGTGTTGTTTGCTATTGTTCCTGCTGGTGTTGGACCAATTTAAACTTGAGATGGATCATAGGTCATTTGATAATTCGTTTGTGTGCATAAACACAGTAAACAGATGGCTCAGCCATAAAAAAAATCTGTGTAGTAAATACGGCAGTAGATGTACCGGAAAACCGATGCTTTGTTACTATACCCTGTTGCGAAATTCGGGCCAAAAAAGGCAACTTTGGAAGGCTATAAAATCTGTTTCATGATATCGAATTAAATTTTGTTTGTAGCAAACAAATCAGGAGAATTAATACCTAATAAAGCTAATAATTAAGCTAATAAGAACTCGTCCAAAATTTCGTAGCGGCACATTAAATGTGTCATCAACAAAATACCTTTCTCGTTCTAGCCATGAAGATGGTTCGGTGAGATTCTGGGACGTCTCATCATTAGACATGAGTCCGCTCTACACAGTCCAGACGTCCAAATTTTTCTCTGGTGACCACGAACCTCCCGAACAAATAGATGGTGAAGACGAAGGCTGGCCACATCTCAGGAAGGTCGGTCTGTATGACCCATTCTGTGACGACCAACGTTTGGGCGTGCAGAAGATATACTTCGATGCTGCAGAAAAAATTTTGGTCGTTGGCGGTCACGGTGGTCAGGTCATTGTACTGGATATTAATAATGAGGAGAAAAATATTGAAATACAGGTGAGGAAGAAATCATTTATACATACCGTATTTACTCGTTTGAGCGTCGCGTCGCTCTTTAAATTTTCAGAGCTTTCAGAGCTTCCGATGCGGCGCTCATTCGGGGGCGGTGCTATAATTGTGAATTATAACAAGAACTTTTAACAATAAAATAAACAAGTTTTAAATGTCTTTGTCACTAAATGTCCCCATTTTGACGACGGAAAGTTTTTACACTGTTTACAAGTTTACAAAATATCAATGTCACTGTCCTCTTCATGATCCGAGTCAAGCTGTAGCCTGCGCGCAGACTATATAATGATATATGTCATATAGTCTGCGAGCAGGCTAGTCGAGCTGCTGCATCGTAATCATTGTTGGATATGCCTCCTCGACTTCAGAAGACGTTAATTCGTCGCATTGAAAGGGATTCGATTAAGCGCCGCATTTGAAAATAATTAGTGCGGCGCTCATTCGGGGGCGGCGCTCTTTAAGAAAATTTGATCTCAAATGCGGCGCTCATTCGGGGGCGGCGCTCAATCGAGTAAATACGGTATTTACTTGGTCCAGCAGGCGGAATTTCAACTCAAGAAAAATTTCCACTGACAGAAAATTTTTCAAAAATATCATTGTTAAAAGTAAAAAAATTGTGGAAAATTTGTGTCGGCCAATCACATTTTACAAAATTTTCTTTCTGCGGAAAATTTTCCTGAGTGGAAATGGGCCTTTCGTTGTTTTCGTCCTGGTCTCATGTAAACATCTATTATAAATTATACTATGACTCCCGGTTTGACTTCGTTCTTAGGCCGATTAGGCTTGCATAGCATACAAGATATTTACGTGTGTAAAGCCTGGTTCACATATGCCTGCGGTATGCCTGCGACTGTCTCATTATGCCTCTACTTGCCGCCGAAATACCGGCAAAGTTGAACCCAAGTCAACTTTCCCGACCTACCGCCGATGTAACTGTGGCACTGGAGGCAATCGGCGAACAAATGTTCACATAATTTACGTTTTAGGCTACCACCGGCATCGTCGCCGGTACGTCGCAGGCACGTCGCAGGCATATATGTGAACCAGGCTTAAGAATGGTAAGCTTCCATTTTTTGTGTACGAACTGCCCGGAAAAGATTACGTGTATGAATGAAATAGATTATAAATTGCGATGACTCTCTTTATGTCGTTCTTAGGCCGATTAGGCTTGCATAGCATACAAGATATTTACGTGTGTAAAGCCTGGTTCACATATGCCTGCGGTATGCCTGCGACTGTCTCATTATGCCTCTACTTGCCGCCGAAATACCGGCAAAGTTGAACCCAAGTCAACTTTCCCGACCTACCGCCGATGTAACTGTGGCACTGGAGGCAATCGGCGAACAAATGTTCACATAATTTACGTTTTAGGCTACCACCGGCATCGTCGCCGGTACGTCGCAGGCACGTCGCAGGCATATATGTGAACCAGGCTTAAGAATGGTAAGCTTCCATTTTTTGTGTACGAACTGCCCGGAAAAGATTACGTGTATGAATGAAATAGATTATAAATTGCGATGACTCTCTTTATGTCGTTCTTAGGCCGATTAGGCTTGCATAGCATACAAGATATTTACGTGTGTAAAGCCTGGTTCACATATGCCTGCGGTATGCCTGCGACTGTATCATTATGCCTCTACTTGCCGCCGAAATACCGGCAAAGTTGAACCCAAGTCAACTTTCCCGGCCTACCGCCGATGTAACTGGCACTGGAGGCAATCGGCGAACAAATGTTCACATAATTTACGTTTTAGGCTACCACCGGCATCGTCGCCGGTACGTCACAGGCACGTCCAAGGCATATATGTGAACCAGGCTTAAGAATGATAAGCTTCCATTTTTTGTGTACGAACTGCCCGGAAAAGATTACGTGTATGAATGAAATAGATTATAAATTGCTATGACTCTCTTTATGTAGTTGATTGATATCAACCTTGTGAAAGAGTATGAATACTTCAACTGGAAAGGACCTGGACCACTCACGCCAAAAACTGGAGCAATAAAAGTCAGCAAAGGATTTAAACCCAGCATGATAGTTCAGATTACGCCAGCATCCTGTATCACCGCTGTTGCTTTGAAAACCAAGTGGGGATTGTAAGTACTGAGTGTGTATTAGGTGCAAACATGCTGATTGGTTAATTATGGAGTGGTGTTTATATTACTTGCTATATTATATGTAAAATTTACCCCATTCCTGTAGGCTTGCAGCGGGCAGTACACATGGTTTCTTTTTATTGGATTATGTTCAGAAAGTTCCAATAACACATAGATGTACGATGAGTCCTGACGGTGAGTGATGGAAAATAGTAGGAAGCTTTTATTGTAACTATAGTAATTTTTATACTGGATAGCTCTATCAGTTCTAAACTGCTCTTTCTGCCAGAAATGGCCAACCTTCATCCCAGTGTTACAACAGGAGGAAACGTAAACTGAACTTTAGTACTGGAGGTCCAGTAAGAGTCATCTCTTATTGATCCAGTGTTACCATAGAAGGAAACCTAAACTAACTTTATTTATACTGGATAGCTCTAACAGTTCTAAACTGTTCCCCCTAGAGGTCCAGTAAGGGCAATTCTCTTTTTGCCGCTCTATATTGATGCCACAACGATTTATTTTTATTGGATTACCAGTAGAGAACTCACCATGTTTAGTAAAGTGAGATTGGAAGTACTCTTCTTGTATCTGACTGAAGCAATCTGACGATAGCAACCTTGACTTTCCTTTGCAGACATGGGTTCAGAAGGTGGTACATTAGTAAGGCGGAGAACATTTAAGGAATCTCTACGAAGGTCATTTAGGCGGTTGCGCAGTGGTCGACGTAGCGGAAGGAGAAGACACAGTAGCCGGTCGGGGAAAGATGGTGCGCAACATTCTCCGACCGGAGAAGAAGCCCCAGTACAAAGATTGATTGATGAAAGTAGTAAAATAGGCGAAGGATATCAAGGTCTTGTGAGATGTCTGTATATGGTCGACACTTTCTTAAAGGATGGTAAGTTTCATTGTGCGCAGGAATGTAATGATTGTGGTGTTTGACCACAGTGAGAATTGAATGACGAAGGTATTGGGTTCGATTCCCGCCACAGTCAACCAAACTTTTCTGCTTGACAAGTGTGGAGAGACTCAGAGTCGCCTCATTTCAAAAACGATTGTGAAGCAATTGAGAACTTAGCTGCGACGAGTGATGATTAGCATCCCCAGCAGAGCCTGAAATAATGTTCAAAAATTGTCCTGAAAAAATGTCCGACCAAAATGAAATTTGATGAGACACTTTCAAATTTGATCGGACATTTTCTTTTGACTCCATGGGCCAGTTGTTCAAAGCTGGGTTAGCTTAACCCTAGGTTAACCTAAAATTCAAAGCAAACTTCCTCATAGCTTGTTTATAAATTTGGAAAAGTTTCTTCAGAAATCTTGTCTGGATCGATATGAGTTTACATCTCTGAAGTTTTGAAATAAACAGACGTGCAGGAGTACACAAACTAGAATAGCAGATTAAATTTTAACTGAGGGTTAGCACTAACTCCGCTTTGAACAACTGGCCCCATGTCTTCGTAGGTAAATTTAGCCAATATATATTTAATACTTTATTTTAAACACGACACAGTTTTGTGTTCTCTGTGGGATGATTTGATGCAGCTTATGGTTAAATCGTGAACTGTCTTTGTCAGTGTAGGTAGTGCCAATCAAATGAACAAGCTTTCGTTGGTAGGAATACAACTACCTGAAATTATATAAGGAGAATTTCGACGTTTTGAGCGAAGGCTCTTCGTCTGGAGTTTCTGGATGAAGGGCCTTGGCTCGAAACGTCGAAATTCGTCTTATATAATTTCAGATAGTTGCATCCCTACCAAAGAAAGTTTGTTCATTTGGTTAAATAAGTCATTCATGAAGTCTCACTTTATCGCGACAATATTTCCGATTAATTTAGCATTTGGAGATATCCGATGTCCGACCGTTATTTCAGGCTCTACCCAGGCCAAACCTTTACCTTTCCGTCCGTTAATTGAATTCATTGTTTTGTCTAGGTATGCATCACGGTCCCTCGCTATGGGTGGGTACAAACTCCGGTCACATATATCCGTATACCATTGAACTCCCTCCAGACGGTCAACGCCGTAGCCACAGTGTTCAGGCGTATCCCAAGAAACCTGAAATACATCTCAAACACAATGCTCCTGTTATCACCATGTTTGTTGTCGACAAGGATGGCAACCCTGTTCAGGAAGATTTAATCGAAAGTGCTCAGGAGAAAGGTGAGTGGCGAGATTTATGGTTAACTTAATTTTAATTGTTTTGTCAAACATTGGTCAGCCAGGGGAATTCTTCCAGTTTGACTCGGTTTAGGTTTCCTTCTGTAGTAATACTGGATCAATAAGAGATGATCCTTACTGGACCTCTATAGGAAGAACAGTTTAGAACTGATAGAACTATCCAGTATAAATAAAGTTAGTTTAGTTTAGGTTTCCTCTTGTAGTAACACTGAATCAATAAGAGATGATCCTTACTGGACCTGTAGGAAGAACAGTTTAGAAGACATAGAACTATTTAGTATAAATAAAGTTAGTCTAGTTTCTTTTGTAGTAACACTAAGGGAGGATCCTTACTGCACTTTTAGAAAGAACAGTGTAGAACTGATAGAGCTACACCCAGTATAAACAAAGATAGTTTAGTTTTTTTCCATTCCCTCCCTGCTCAGGACAAAAAACAATACCGCTAAGAACATTTATTCTTATTTCAGCCGCTGATATGAGTGGCAATCATTCAATGATCATATGTTCCGAAGAGCAATTCAAAGTTCTATCACTCCCGCAACTTCGAGTAAAACACAAAGAAAAATTGACCGCCATAGATGGATCTAAAGTCCGAAAACTCGGAGTCATCTCGCTAAGAAATCCACAAGGTAGGATTCCAATATGTTGATACCAAGTTGTGTTCGAGCTGTTCGTTTCTTACACAACTACTCATGCCTGTAGGACGTTATGGAGCGACACAGCGTCCAAAGTCTAAAGGTCTAACTCCAAACCAGAAGATACACTTGAGTAACTTGTGTAATTCAAAATTGAGTTGAAATATGAATTGTGGGTTACTGGCTAACTCCAAAAATCATTTAGGAGCTAGGTATCTAAGTCTGAAGTTACTTGGCTAACTCCAAAAATTATTTGGAGCTACTTTAACTCCAAAAGTAATTTAGGAGCTAGGTACCCATTCTCGTTCCCACGACCATTGTCATGCTCTGTTGACCGCGTGTAAGACGGGATCTGGGTACGAGAATGTGACATAGCCCAGCTCCATTTGACGATTGGCTACCTCTACAAAAATAAAATATACAGGTGTACAACCACCACCCCCAACCTTTGAAGGAGTGTGGCCCACAACCACCCACCTCCCAGGAAATCAATCCTTGCCACACCCTGTGTAAACGACGTTAAATAGATTATCATAATGAAGTCGACGTTAAATAGCTTATCGGTGAAGTCAATGTTTCTTCCGATCTATAAAAAAGTTTGCTGATCTTGAATTACGCTTAAATTGGTTTTCCGAGTTAGTTTTGAAATGCGCGCCTTAAAAATCATAATTCAAAAGGCTGAATTAATGAATCATTCTTGCAGGTGATTCAGACGAAACCTACTACTGCCTGGGATGTCTAAACAACCAGGGCGACCTCAATGTATTCGCCTTGCCTAGTTTGAGACAACAACTCAAAGTCAATTGTATCAAACGTGAAGATCTGCTGGGAATACAGTCTCTGTTGTTTACAAGACTTGGACAAGGTTTTTATTTACGTTCACCGTCCGAATTACAAAGATTTACCTTAGCTTCATCACAAGAGTAAGTACATAGTTTTATTGCTCGATCTCATTAAAGTAAAATGATGAAAGTTAGAGTTTCGAAACTAGCCTTAGATGTTGAAAATGGTGTATGATGCTCAGTAGTATTTAGAGAGTTTTTATGTGTATTTTGCTGTCCTGTGTAAAATTAGTTGTAATTAACGTACGGGGTTTACCTTGTTGGGACTTCGAGTCAGTTTGCCAATCTCTTATCTAACTCGCATTTTCCTGTTTGTAATGTCTACTATTGTTGTTTTAACGTAGTTTTCCTAGAACTGCAACTTTCTTCCATAACCACAAACTATTGAAAAGAATGCCACAGTTTTTTTTTTGAATGTCAGTTATTAACAGTGGTTGAAACTGATTTTGTATTGATGTATTGTTCAGACTTCGTCCAGAATGTGTTCTTAATCTCCCTGGCATGCGAGGTCAGGATTCTGAAGAAGAGAAGGATAGTTCACCAGATCGAGAAGAAAGATCCGCTGATGGCGAAGATAATGCCAATATCGGGTAAGTCATGCCTGTAGATCTTAATTACTGTTTCAATTCGACATAAATGGCGCCATATACATAGGAAAAACGCACAAGTTGTAACAAACCTGCAGCGGACTTGTAGCAATACCGTTCCAACAACTTGTCAACAGGGTGTGTTCGCACAGCTTGTTGACAAGTTGTCAAGGTTTTTTGTGTGTGTTGCTGTTATGTACTCAGGTGAATATGATGTTTGTGATGTTACTCTGGTTTGTTGACAACTTGCAACAAGGTTGTTGAGCTCGACAGAGTATGATTTGTTACAAGTTGTTCCAACAAACAAATTATTATCGTCCTGCAATTCAACAATTCGTCAACAAGTTGTGAGTGACAACCTTGTAGCAACTTGATAAAATAACAGCATTGTTACAACTTGTCGACAAGCTTGCAACAGCAACGCAACGAACACATGTTGTTGACAAGTTGTGAGATTTTCACGTGTGTATATAATGCACTCAACGTGTATCTGTGTTTCTAGCGGCCGCAATACCCGAGAATCTAACGAAGATATATCGGAAACTCGGCAACAAACAACTGTAGTTCAACATGATCACTCCGACGGCAATGTCGTTCAAGGTGAACAAGTCGTGAAAAGTGCAAGATATACTTCAACCAAAAGTCAAAAGACAACGACGACGGTCGTCAAGACGTCACAAAGTAGTAGAGTTTTAACGAATGGTGATCATACTGAGGTTGGTGAGTATGAAGAGCTAGAAATGCTCATTTGGCCTGGAAATGGTCGAAACAATGCGTTCTAATAGACACTTCGCTATATGACCACCTTCTGTTGCTGGAAATCTTTCTTCTTCTAGCCTACCATGCTTTCATCATTCAAAAAGGATTGTCACAGCTTTGTTACACAGTTAACTATTCACCTTTCACAACCGCCACTGGTTTGATAAAAAACATACTTTTATTTTTTTTTTTAATTTTGTCCTGTGCAAAGGTAAGACCACTGGCATTGGTTTTCGACCATTTTTTCGAAAGTTTAAAATTTCGCCCCAGATAATCCAAAGGTTTTGGGAATCATCAGAAACCTTTCATCAAAACAATACGTTTTAACTGATAAAGGGGACCACCGCCATTATCAATTCATCACAATCATCACCCATCATCAATCATCACCATCACCATCATGATCACCAATACCATCATCACCACCACCGTCATCATCACCAATACCGTCATCACCACCACCATCATCACCAATACCATCATCACCACCACTATCATCACCACTACCATCATCACCAATACCATCATCATCACTACCATCACCAATACCATCATCACCAATACCATCATCACCACATCATGTATTAACGTTTTGTATATTTAATAGAAACACTCAACTACCCCCTAAGTATTAAAAACAACAACACTATTTTTCAGGAGAACCGTCGCGGTAGATCAAGTTCAGCGTCGTCCAGTGATGGTGAAGGGACCACATTCAAAGCACCAGGAAAATCGCACAAGAAAGAAGGTCATTTAGGCGGAGAAATAACTGCTCATTATTAGAATAATATTTCAATATAAACAAAGTATGCAGAAAAATTCTGAAACGGTTTAAGGCATGAGATGTAACACCTAAATATCCTGTGTTAGGTTTGCCAGGATAGAATGATATATACAGGTTAATTTTGATGTATGTAAATAAGTCATGTATGTGCAAGCGAAAAACGCGGATCCAAACGATGCGTTCTGTATCGGAGTGAACTGTAGTTGAGTCATATCCATGGGCGGATTTACTGGGGGTTTGGAAGGGGGGTAATAAACCCCCTTAGAATTTCTCTAACCTTTTAAAGTGTTCAACTTCACCAAAATTTCGCTTCATCCCTCCTATTTTGTGTGAAAGTCTTTAACCCTACGCCTATTCCCTGCCGAAGCTCGCTCAGTGGTGCCGCTTGCACCCCTCCTTTAGAAAAAATGAAAATCCGCCCTTGTGCATATTAAAAGTACTCTGCGTTTCACTTAACAAGACTGTCATTAAGTGATTTTTGTACCGGTATATTAAATTTAGTCTACTCAATTTGTAAAGCAAAATAAAGGAAGGTACACTTATATTAAGGGAATCTATTTTCGAATTTAAGCGAATCAACCGTTTGCATATTAATTCAAGTGATGATTGAACAATTCAACATTTTGATATGCATATTCTAATTTTTCCAATCTCTTATTTAATACATCGAAATCAACCTTCCAGGCGAAACCACATTATGTAAAGACTCTTATTTTAAAGAGTTTGTCATGCCTTATTCTGTGTTTATATAAGGGGAATTCCAAACCCTGCTTATTGCCTCTCAGGTTGTTAATTTTCTCTTTAATTCTCGCTTCTAATAGAAGTGAACAGCCACGCGTTTTAATTTGCTCTTTGTAAAATAATTTTATTTTAAAATATTATAATTAGGTATTTCTAAGCTTAGCTAACTGCCCCTGCTGTTAAGGGAAAATATTAGAAAATAATGACAACATCAAACCTGAAATCAATGACCTGGTTTTTCATGCTTGTTTGGCAGTGCGTAAAAGAATAACATCAGGGACGCCGGGACGATAAAAAGGCAAGGGGGGCAAACGCACACCAAAGGGCACCTCTATAGACCCCAGTGAAGATATAAACCTACAATAATGTGTTGACTTGCCAATGAAAGCAAACGCACTTAATCAGGTCGTATTCAAGATCACATCAGGTAGTATTTTTATAACTCAAAGGGCACTTCTGCCCCCCTTGCCCCTCCTAGCAAAAGGCAAGAGGGGCAGCTGCCCCCCCCCCCCCCAAGTTCTAGCGTCCCTGAGTAACATAATTCATTGATATGCCACAGTAGCTAGTAAATGTGTCTTTGACATTCGGATACGATTCTTGCAATGTACAGTTTATATCTCGGTCGTATGAGGAAAGACAGGAAAGTCTAATTAGGTCAAGTCCTGTTGGGACAAGTCCAACGTAGACGAGTTGTGAGCTTGATTTACACAGGACAACCATAGATTATTAATAGACCATTAATAATCCACGGTACAACTCAAGTTGTAAGCAGGTTGCATGCGATAGTTTTAGGCAAAAGTTGCTCATTGTGAATCGGCCAATTACAAACGTTCCAGCCCCAATGAATTTGCTAATATTTCATAATCCTCGTCAAATTTCATAACACCGAACAACCTCGTTCCCAGGGCTTTCCCTTTTTGTCACTGGGAAGGTTGAACACCGAACAGCCCAGGTGATCTCGTGTTCGTATTTTAGCCAATCAGCGCTCAGAAAGAGTTGTCCGAATAGAAATCCATTTTGATGTATTCTGTCAATTATATTTTTCGTTATTCTTTATGAAACTAGTTGAAATTATGTAATTATGTTTGGTTATGAGAACTATAGCTCTGACAAAAATATGGAATCGAAATAAAGTATATTACAGGAGATATTCAGTTGTTTTAATCATAAAATGGATTTCTATATGACAACTAGTGCCAGTACTTTTCCGCGTATGAAGATCATCTGGCCATGTGAGAGCCATCATACTTACTCTAGTTTTTCGTCTGCCCATAACCAAGTTTCAGGGAATTCTTTACGTATTCGGACTGGCTTTTCTTTCTTCTTTTCTGTCTCTTTCTGTCTATTCACATTTCTATTGTCTGGCCTTGGTCCAGAAATTCTGCTTCTGCCTGGCCCTGGAAGACCTACACCACCTTTAATATCAATAGAAAACAGAGAATGAATTTCCTATGCACTCTCATCGCATATCTTACTGAAAAACACGAACAGTTAACATATATTCTCCAAGTTTGAATGGAGGGGCAAATCACAAATTACATGATTTTTTTATGTCATACACTTTTTAGGAGTAATTTTAAAAGAGAATGGGAAAAAAGGTTTTGAAAAAAATTGAAAAAAAATACATGAAAAATAAAAAAAATCACAAATAAATCACATGATTTTTTTTTCTCGTACACTTTTTATTTATATTTGATACTGGATAGCTCTATCAGTTCTAAACTGTTCTCTCTAGAGATTCAATAAGGATTATCTTTTATTGATCAGTATTACTACAGGCGGAAACCTAAACTAAACTAACTTTATTTATACTGGATAACTCTATCAGTTCTAAACTGTTCTCCCTAGAGGACCAGTAAAGATCATCTCTTATTGATCCAGTGTTACTACAGGAGGAAACCTAACTAAACTAACTTTATTTATATTGGATATTTTCTGTGGGTGATTGCTAGATAGTATACTTCAAAATAAGGTTTCCTTTTTATAACGTAGAAAAAATTTATAACGCAAAACTAAGCCCTAGCTCTAATACTAACCCTTATCTAACCCTAACTTATTTTAAAAATTGATATAAAAACGGAACCTTACTTTGAAGTATACTATCTAGCAATTGCCGAGTGTTTTCACACAATTTCGAGTTTTCCCAATTTCCACAAGTGTTGATATGACTGTATATCAATACGAAAAAATGTTATATATATTTTTTTTAATATAGCACAAAGAAATATAAAGAAAGAAATTTTCCGTGTTGAGTTATGTCAACACGGCTCTTCCCCAACCAGCGTTCAGAATTTACAAATGCAAAAAAATATAAATTAAGTTATGCCACTGAAAAAAAAAAAACAAGCAACCAAACAACAATATTCATACCGCGCAGTAGTGACAAATGTTCAAATTCCTGTGGCTTTGGACAAGGTTTTGTATAAATGTTTAAGCTTGATATAAATATTGCACCAGCATTCTACAAAATATGCAGACTATAATGTATATTACCCGGAAATAGTCCACCGCCTGTGCCAAACGATAACTTGTATACCGGTACATAAGGTTTTGGACAAGGTTTCGTGAAAATGGACAGCGTTGATAAGAAAACCAGACCAGCTACCTACAATGAGATATTTTTGGTGAACACTGATAACTCCGTGACTGTGAAGCTCGTGCGGGATAGGAGGAATGCGGAACCACTCACAAATTCGTCCACCACTTCACAAGATAGTGATTTTTTCAAGCTTTCTTAAATTACCCGTTGGTATAACCCAAATTAAACTTAACCAGAATCACTACGAAATAAATATAAGTGATGTTTCCATGTAAATAAGTAAATCTGTCTATTTTCAGGAAACCCTTTCCAGAAACCTCTTCCATTCGCGAAAATGGTTGTGCGTTGAAGATGACGGTAATATACGTGATATTTTGTATTTTGCAAAATGCCGGTGTAATAATTGCGATAGAAGTGAACAAACAAACAAACAAACAAACAAACAAACAAACAAACAAACAAACAAACAAACAAACAAACAAACAAACAAACAAACAAACAAACAAACAAACAAACAACTGCATACCATTTGGAATAAAACCAGAGCCAGAAATACTGGACAACGGTGGTGGCTTGGGGCACGGTTTTGTATTGATATTTAAACTGGATATGAATAAAACCCCAATATTCTGCAAAACATACAAAGTATAATATATACCGTCATCGTCAACCATCATTTCCATCACTACTGGAACGGGACGAGGTCTGGGACAAGGTTTAGTGAAAATAGACAGATCTGATAAGAATATTAGTCCTGCAACCTAGAACGTGACATAGGGAGATGTCTGTATTAGAGCGTTTTGTATATTTTAGAGAGACGTCCTTATTAGAGATGACTGGTGTCAGTATTAGAGGAGAGTTTGTATAAAAGAGATTTTGGTAGGTTTCTGTATTAGAGAGATGTCTGTATTAGAGCGTTTTGTATATTTTAGAGAGGTGTCCTTATTAGAGATGACTGGTGTCAGTATTAGAGAGGAGTTTGTATAAAAGAGATTTTGGCATTAGAAAGGTGTCCGTATAACTGTATTATAGAGGTCTCTGTATTAGAGAGATGTTCGTATTAGAGAGGTGTCTGTATTAGAGAGGTGTATGTATTAGAGAGGTGTGTGTATTAGAGAGGTGTGTGTATTGGAGAGATGTCTGTATTAGAGAGATGCCCGTATTAGAGAGGTGGCATTAGGAGAGAGATGTTTGTATTAGAGAGGTGTATGTATTAGAGAGGTGTGTGTATTAGAGAGGTGTGTGTATTGGAGAGATGTCTGTATTAGAGAGATGCCCGTATTAGAGAGGTGGCATTAGTAGAGAGATGTTTGTATTAGAGAGAAATGTCCGTATTAAAAAGGTGTCCGTAGTTGAGAGGTGTGCGTATTAGAGAGTGTCCGTACTAAATCATGTACATCAAATGCACAAGACTTACATTGAAAGCCTCAGAAGCATCGTCGTAACCAGAGCTATCTCCCCAGGGGAATGGTGCAATGCTACGTTTGCCTCTCCACCAGGGATTCCACGAGTTACGACATTTCGGGTTGGAATTATAAGCTCTTTGTTGGTACGTTCGTAGGTATGGAAGTATCTGAAAAAAGACACGAAATTTGAAGTTTGCGAGTTCCCAAGTAATCATATACAGACATGTTTTGCTACTTTTGTTGAAGTAAATGAGTGTAATCCTCGAATAAATTACATTCACGACCCAACGTTTCGACGCTCCAGTCAAGTGTGGTTATCAGGACTGTCGTCATCGCCACGTGGTTTCTTATGTACTCAAGTCTTGTGGTGTCGTGGTTACCACGCTCGCCTTTCCAGCTAGGAGACCTGGGCTCAATCCTTCGTTGGACCTCTACTCAAGGTCTTAAAATAATTGAAGAGAAAGTGCTACTTTTACATTGACATTTACAGTAAACAGTTAGACTTTCGCGTCTTCTTGGATAAGGACGTCAGTGGTGGAAATTCACTTTTTCCGGGGGGTGGGGGGGGGGCAAAGCCTCCTAGATTTCCGACAAACTTTCAAATTTCACTCGAAAAGGCTGTTTTTAACCCTCTTTTAGGTCAAAATTTCCGAAAATTCGTAATTTTCCGTGAAGGTGGGGGGAGGAGGGCGGTCGCCCCCCCCCCGCCCCACCGAGATTTCCACCACTGAAGGACGTTGAAATTGTAGCTACGGATCCCCTATCAATTAGGCAATAGCCTATTTGGAAATCCACTCACCAATGAGTGAGAAACTCAATAAAACTCAATTAAAGTCATCGGCCAAGATACTCAAGATATTCTTGTGGGCGATGACTCCTCTATTCATGTTTATATGCCACGCTTCTAGACAACATGACAACATCTGTACAAACCTTTTCTTTTGTCAACTCGTTCCCAGCCTTCAAGAGATGAATGCTCTTATCCACAGCCACGAAGGCAACACGTGATCTGGGTGTAGCTTTCAAGATCAAGTTCGTTTCTTCTCCTGGTTTACGTTCGTCATCCTTAAAACTCACTGATACCTGGCAAATTAAAATTATATAAAGTTAAATTCTCGTATCTTCTCTTTTAGATGGTGCAACGTTAGTAATACCGTCAATTACTTTGTTTAGTACTTGAAATATAAATTCTGCTCTCCTTCCTCCACTCAAAACTCTCAAACAAAGTTATTTTTCCTCAACCTGGTCTACTTTATAACCCCCCACCCCCTCCACACAGCCGCCTACTTTATAACCCTAACCTGATTCTCCAATCTATCCTCCACATCAAAGTCGACACTATCAGCCACAACCTCTTTGTCTTCTCTCACATAATATACCATCATCCGACACGATGGCACCATCTCCATGGTTACAGGAAATTTGATGTCAAACTTCTCAACAACTGGTCTTTCGTTCAGTTTCTTGACTGGGATTGGCTTAGGTCTCCACCATCCCCAATCAGGGAGGATTAACCTATGTACTTTTGTTCGGATGGTATCGTTGGTGCGTTGGAGGGTAGCGTTAGTGACATTAACTGTTACTTTGGTTGGTCGAATGGTAGTGGCGGGTGTTGCGATTGTGGTAGTGTTCTCTTCTCGAACGTAGTTGTGGAGCTGAGTATGTGTACCGGACTTGACTGTGTTGCCTTTACACATGATCTAAAAGGTTTAAAACTGGGGTTATTAAGTTCATCATTTAGGGCGTTGTGACAAGTAGCACATGGTTCAATCATGCAGCGGTAGTAATTGATGTCTCTTCTGTGTTC